>JACXSJ010001023.1:0-129252 GCA_014851325.1 Pentalonia nigronervosa | reverse complement strand
GGAACGGTAAAAAAAATATAATATTAGTTCTAAATGAGAAGGAAAAATATATTTCTTTTCAGAAATTATAGAACGTGAAAAATATAACAATGATAAAGAAATTACATTAAAAACAGATTTATTATTTATATATTCATTTAAATATTTATCTAGTTATTTAGACAAATAAAAATATTTTATTTAATAATTTTTTATTATAGTCTTAAAAAACATCAATTTAATGATCTCAGTAAATATTTTCCTAAAAAACATTAATATTTAGTTACTAGAAAGTTAGTTTATCCTTAAGATAAAGTGAATTGTTCAGAAATATATCACGAAACATATTTAACCTATATAGAAAAATTTTATATATAGTTTTCTCACTAATAAAAATATAACGATAGATGAACATGAAAATTCACAAAACATTTGAGAAGTGATTAATTTACAAAATCTTGTATTATACCTGGTATTTTATTAGAAATACACATTGACATAAAAACATAAAATTTTTTTTTGTTTTATTGACTTTTTTTAATTTTTTTTATCATTTTTAATTAGAACATTATTGTTCAAAACATCAGATTATAGTAAATTATAAATAATTTTGTTATCTAAATTTCTTGTAAATAAATATAAGTGTTTTTTAGGAAAATATTTACGGAGTTTATTAAATTGATGTTTTTCAAGATTAAAAAAAATAATAGTAAATAAAATATTTTTATTTGTCTAAAGAACTAGATAAATATTTATAGGAATCAATAAATATTAATTCTGTTTTTAATATAATTTCTTTATCATTGTTATATTTTTCACGTTCTATAATTTCTGAAAAGAAATATATTTTTCCTTCTCATTTAGAACTAATATTATATTTTTTTTACCGTTCCCAAATTCATTTGAAATTTTTATTCGCATAAAAATTATTTAAATTAGAATTATTTATTAAATTTTCATTTTCTTATTTAAAATTTACTTCTTTATATTCCATATTTTTTTTTTCATCAATACTTTTATTAAATTCAACAAATTTCTTTTAAAATATGATAATAATTATTATATGATTTTATAAAAAACCCACAAAACATTTAAGAAATGTTTATTTTATAAAATCTTGTATTATATCTGGTATTTTATTAGAAATATGCATTTTCGTAAAAACATGAATTTTTTTTTGTGTTATTGGATTTTTTACCTTTTTTTTAGTTTTATATTTTTAATTTTTTTTATCATTTTTAATTAGAACATTCATTTTCAAAGTATCAGATTATAGTTAACGACAAATGATTTTGTTATAAAATCAATAATAAAATCATATAATAATTGTTTCAATTAAAAAATTTTTAACAAACTAGATTGTACAATGTTCAAATAATTATAACACTAATATTTGATTGCGATCCATAAGATATAACTAAACAATTTGTTATAATTTAATAAATTCCAAACTTAGTTTGTACGAACTATAGGTCCGCATATTGAATTCATAGCCCGTCATCATAATATCGAGCCGTATTTATTCCTTATTTTCAGTAATCTTACATTTTTTATTTATTTAGGAAGAGTTATTAATAACTTCCCTGCTTCACTTTTGGAAGTTTTTCAGGAGGAGCTTTTCAACAATAGGTGATAACAAGATGACTCAACAATAGGTTTTGGAAACGATGATAACTTTGATTCATTCTTATCGACACATCAAATCCCTGTTGCTTCACAGTCAACACCAGCTAAAGTAACAAGAAACAATTCTGGAGAATCTTTAGATGAAAATGATTTTAACGTTTTTATTAGGTACCTATTATTTTAAATTACAGTAATATATGTACAATTTTTTAACTTTAATTAAAATTATACATTTTTAGACCTAAGACAGAAGCAGACAACACCGATCAATCTGCCGTGCCTTCAATAGCTCCTCTACCTAAAGTGCCTATAAGTTTATTTCAAGAAGGAACACCTTCTAGATTTAATCCATTTGATCAAGAGCCGAATGAAACAAATTTTAAAATCCAAGGTATTAAAATGGAAAAAAAAACAATGAACTATAACGTATATAACATTAAAATATGTTTTATAATAATTTATTTATTCTTTTAAATATATACTCTCCTCAACCTAGTCCTCAACGATATGATTCTCAAGAGACACCACCAAGTCCATTGTTTGATGACGTCTTTCAACCCCTTGAAGAATTTCCAAGAGTCAATTATGATGGTGATGGCTGGTTAATGTAATTAAGACAACCAAACAAGAAAAAAATAACTGCTCACCGATTTTGGAGAAAAATATTTGTTAAAATCACATACCAGGGAAAAAATCCAGTCCTACATTTATATAATACTAAAGATGATAAAGATCCATTTCAGGAATTACCATTACAACCAAGTTATTCCGTATTCGATATTGGTAAATAACTTTTAAGTAATATAACAAAATTACAAAATTACAAACTTCTTTAAAAGATAATCATTAATGATCATTATTTTTAGGAGCTCAACAATATGATCAATATGGTAAAATATTCACCGTGAAATTGTTATATATATTTTATAAAGAAAAAGCAGGATTTAGACCGGGTCAAGTAACAAAAGCTGAAAGGCTAACCAACAAACTGAGTCAATTTGCAGCTTATGCTATTCAAGATGATTATCAAGGTGTAAAAGAATTTGGTAGTGATTTAAAGAAACTAGGATTGCCTGTAGAACATGGATCTCAATTAAGAAATTAAAAATAATTATCAACGTTTAGGTATTTTATAATAGTATGTATATACTTACCTACTATTAATATACAGACAACGATATTGTTAAAATTGGGATGTCATAATTTTGAAGACATGAAACAGTTTAATTTTTGTATTGCTGAAGCATTATTTAAGCTTCCGGCTCATCGAGATACAGCATTAAATTATAAAGTAGAAGATTTGCAAATCACTGCAATTGATGAATGCCTGATATTGAGTTGGGTGTAAATGATTTAGTTCTATAAGGCAAAGAAGCAGTCGTCCATCATGACATAATTCCGGTTAGGTGCTCATATGTTTCTGTTAAATAACATCCCCATAAATTTGACCACACACTGAACATTATGTACATACGGTTAACGTATAATGTTATATAAATTATATTTGTATCATATTATAGTATTCTTATTAATTTTGAATCAATACCGACTTAACGTAGAACTGGTGTGAATAGGTTTGCGGTATAAATAAATAAGTAATAGTATAAAATTAATCGAAATGTCTTAAAAATGTCATTGTGTATATAAAATATAATAGCACACATAATGTTTCAATTACCCACAAAAAATATTTTTTAAACTACAACAAATTAACTAAAATCTTTATTATTTATTTAAATATTTGAGTTCGTTAAAATTCGAACTTCAAATGCTTATGAAAATATAAAATAGTTGTTACAACTTTTTTTATAGCAGGGAACATTATTTTATAACGGAATATATTTAAAAATTTAGATTTTTATTTTTCATTTTTTTTTTTTTATGACTGTTTTAATATACACAGTGATGTTGATTGTTTTCTAAGAAATCATTTATAAATGTTGATTTTAGCCTGATACATCTATATACTTAACTTTCAATTTGTTGTTGTCATAAACTCACAAATCATAATAATCATATCCATGTCAATTACTATAATAGGAGAACGTCAACTTTTCGAGATAAAACAATTTTCCGAATTAAATGATTTGTTATATTTTTTAAAGGCATGTAATGATTTAATAACAAAATACAAAGATATATTTTTATATATAAACTTACATTGTAGCATTTCCGTGATAGCTAAATAAAACCATTTTTAAATATAACGTTAGTCTTGATTTATTTAATATTTTATATCAAAATCGAAGACCCCGGAGACGCTTGCAGAAAATTAATACAATGGGGGCAAAAATAATAATCTCATCCTTACCTCACTAATATTTTACACATTAGCGAACTTCTTACATTTATATTTATAATCTCACATTATCTATTTGTTAAAAAACAACATATTTTTATAACAATTTTTTATTTAAAAATATCATAGATATCTATTTTTACAGTACAAATATAAATTATGAGTAGATAAACCATACTCAACAAACACATAAATAAGTAAATAAATTACATAAATGAATTCATTTTCCGGTTAAAACGAGGAAATCGAACAAAAATCCTTATGATTAGGTACATCATAAATTAAACCATTAATATATATAATAAAAAACAACGATATTTTTCACGAATTAATGGAAAATGTCACGGTTTTTGAAACGGTTGACGGTCTTTTTTGTCTCGTTTCAACTTGTCTTTCTACATCATTTGAATTAACCGAGAAGAACAGTTTCGGGTCGAGAGTATTTACTTTCGATTCGAAGAATAAGCTTGCCACCAAAGTCACTATTAAGGTGGTCGCGAAACCAATGACTATATAATACATGTAACTTATCCTATATAAATACATGTAACTTTCTTCGTGAAACCTAAAACGATAATATTTAATTAATATTTTAATAATTAAGTACACTATGATTCGGGACTATATTTTTTTTAGCATTGATATCATATCGTATAAAATATATTTATCGGTGATTTAACACACTAATAATAAAAAGTTTTATTATAGGTATACTTATATTGTAATATATTACACATACATAATAAGAAAAAACAAAAATAATATGAACAATATTAAACATATTTAGCTACCCAGTTATGTTTACTACATAATTGACGATAAATTCTAACAGAGTCAGAGGCGGAACTAGGATTTTTTATGCCCAGGGAAAATGTTAAAATTACGCCAGAGTGAAATATGCTTCCCTGTAATTGTTTTCTAATAATTAGCATACAAATTACTAACATACTACATACTTATTGACTTTTAAACATTTTAATTTGTGAACCACAGCAATATTAAAAATATTATTATTTTAAAATAAAAAAAATCAGTTTACTATTTATAAAAAATGCAACTTTTATGCAATTACATAGAAATATGTAATTTATAGTTTATATTTTTACTCAAATATGCAAAATATACAAAAAAAAAAATAACTATAGAATATACCCATTACAAAAGTCGATATTTCGAATAAAAATAATCTTAGGTGAATTGTAAAAGAATATGCATTTACATATAAATTCGGTCCTTAGTTCTAATCATTTTATCATAGAGTAGGATGTACAATGTACATAGTGTATAGTAATACTCACACTAGTGTGGTTGTGGAAGGATGTAGCACGGTGGTAGACGAAGCATTTACACCTGCAAATTCACGAAAGGAATCGGGAGAACACCCGTTGGTATAGGTGGGCAAATCACTCACCGGTGGTTTGGGTCCTCCTAGTCCCAAGACGAATGAAAACACGAGACCCGCGACCAGCCCCACCAAAGCACTCTGTAAACATGGTACATAATATTATTCTCTGTTGTTATAACAATATTATAATAACTGAAACTTGCTAGGCATTTCAATTTATAAAATTTGATAGATAATTACACTTAAAATTACAAAGTAAAACACCGTCTACTATACATGAATGCCAAAGTCACATTAATTTCTAAATTGGTGTACATTAATTTTTATATTATATTATTTTATAATTTCTGGTTAGTGATTGACGGTTGTAAATATCATCAAAACTAATACCTATAATAATTTTCAAAGGCGTAACCAGTTTTATTTTTTGAGAAGGGGAGCTGTGAAAAATAATTTATATATAATACTACTAAGTACAAAACATTGTAACGAAAAATGTATAAATGTGAGGTGTTTATAAAAAATTACAATGGATAAACGTATGAAGACATTGCAAAAAAAAAAAATGTTCTTTTTATATTTTTGAAAATTTGAAATTTTTGCATTTCTTTTAATTCTCAGATGAATATAACAAAAACTAATTACACTACTTACGTAACAAAAATGAAATTTAAATCTAAAATCATATGTCACATAATTATTGTTGTAATTTTCAGCACTATAATAGTACAGACAATTTAAAAAAAAAATGTATTACACATCAAATTGTAAAATTGATTATTCACTCACGTGTTGTTACTCGTTTATTTATATTCAGAGTTGTAAGTTTGAAAAATAAGTTAAGAAAATAATTTTTTTAATATATTATTTTAGTAAAACCATAATTGAATTTATTGTATTCAATAATTTGTAGGTATAAAATATTTACAATTTTTATTTGAAATTTGTTTATTTGTATACAATAATAGGTTTTCTGTTATTTTATACACATGATAATTTTAGCTAATATTTTACTAAAAAAAAAAAAAACCATAATTATCTAAATCAATTTTTTCCACTTTAAAATTTAATAATACAAAATAAACGAATAGCATCAGGTGAAGCACTGAAAAACGGTTACGTTAAATTATGTATGACACTATTTATCGATTTCATTTTTACTCTGACAATATAAATTGGGCATATATTGGTTTCCAATGACTTGAATATAACATATATCGTGTCAAGTTATATGCAGCTATGATAAGCGTGTATTGCGTAACGGCCAAACTTATATTTGGTCCATTTTCTATAGAAAAAATAGTGTTAACAGATAAAAATAATAGAAAAAAAACATTATATAATACCAATGCATGTGGCAAACGATTAATTTTTAAATCTTCGCCAGACATTTCGTAGGCATTGCACCTCCCTCCACTCTTTACCTATAAATACACAGTCGCAGTTTTCCAAACTCCACTATACTATTTTTTTTATCTCCCCACATGCGTTATTTGAACTAGTAAACCTATATAATTGTATAATCCACACGTTATCAGACGTCGCATAAGCGTACGCGTGCGGACAGCCATCGTTTCAGCCAAAACAAGAAAAGGTTCGATTGTCGTTTTCATCAAATCTTTTTTTCACCTGCCTGTCTAAATAATAGTTTAAAAACCATTTAGACTTTAGAGTTACTCATATTCCACCACGAGTAGACGGTTCTCATTAACTCCCAAAAATTCTTTTTTAATTTTCATATCAAAGTTGAAAAATTTCAATTTCATTTCAATTAAGTCTATTTTAATTAAATGGATATTACAATATATATATATATATATATATGTTAAATATGCTTAACAATTCTATAAATCATAATACATTTACTATTTTGAATAATTTATTGTTGCATAACTTTTTTTTTACATCTTATAAATTTTTGCATACCAAGACAACTAAGTTGCAATTGTTGAATTGAATGTATATGCATTGATTTGAAAATTCAAAATTACAATTTTCCGTTGTACACCAATAGACACTATATTAAAGTTAGATTAGAGGTTCTCAAACTCCATATTAATAATAGAAGTAGAAATGGATTTGGTGGAAACATAACCTTTTTCGTTTTGGCGGAAACAAAAATAAAGTTCTTTGACGGAAACGACTGATGCTCCCCGAATCAAGATCAATTATTATTACCTTTTGATTTGCGTAAGGTATGAGTATGCCGAGAGTGAATACCGCCAACATGGGACCGCCGATAATGCCCAAAATTGTCATCGAAGCTTGCAGTAGCGATCCGACGAAATGCGCACAAAACGCCAAAGCCATCGATAGGATCCCGTAAACGACGACGAGGACTTTGAGCCACAGCACTCGTTTCTCGTCGGGTATGTCGACGTTCGTCAGTGGCTGTACACAAATTATAATTATCATTCACGTCATTCGAAACATATTCCAATAATATTATTATTATCGTTTTCTACGATTAATAATTATAATATTATTTTAGGACGAGCAATATATTATGTACTGCAGTATACATCAAAATAGGTTAGGTACAATAGCAGGTGCAAACGTTAGTTGTGTGATATTTTTAAGAACCGAAATTACGAAAATATTAATTCAGGCCGTGATTAAAAGTTCTTTTTTAAAGTGTGTATAATATCAAACTGTATATATTTGAAATTTTTATTGAACAAGGTTTTTTATATACTTCACACTTTTTTTATGCGGTTATTGTTAATTTTACTTCCAACCACTAATAAATGAGGCGCTGACCGTAAAAGTGGCTTAGTCCACTCAATCACCATTCAGAGTAAATTACCTTTAAGGATTTTATTAAAACTATTAATTATACAATTCTAATGTGACAAATCTTAATATTAACATATATAAATATATTTTTTTGGAGGGGAGCTATTGTTTAAATCCATTGTAGATTACATTTGCAGTTTTTGTAGCCAAAAAAAAATTAAATTACCTAAGTTTATGTTGAATAGATCACTTTTGTATTTTTAATATGACCAATTCATAACTATAAAATGTGGCTTAGGTCAAATTTGTAAAAAAGATCAACCATGTTATTGCACACTAAACCTTTTAATCAACTTTTTAAATAATCTCAAAACTGAATTGTTTGAAATCACATAATATTATTATCATACCTTAAAATATTATAAAAACAGCATTACAGCACAGGATAGTTACTTCATTTTTTTTTTTAATTTCGATGGAATAGGTCACTTTTGCGCTCAGCGTCTCAATTATAGTATTACGCATCATCGTTTTTGAAACGAGGTCGCTATATCGATCCCCTCCTATTACCCAAAAAGTTAGGTTCACGATAAATTTTATTAGACTGCAGAGCACAGAAAAAAATGATTAAACATCAAATTTTACCGTGACGTAGTCCTCAAGTGTGACGGCTGCCAGCGAGTTGAGGGCTGCGGACACAGAGCACAGGGCCGATGAGCATACGCCCGCCAAAAACAGGCCGGTCAATCCGGGTATGTGGGCCATCGTGTCCAGCACGAACAGAGCCATCAGTTGATCGCCGCTGGTTATTCTGCCCTCCCTGAATAGACAACACAAACACACGCGAACGCAAACGCCTTATCAGTAATAGCAATTCTTTAACGCGATAACTTCGGCGGGACCCAACTTGATCGGATCGCAGTCCCGATACTTGGAGAATATGGCCAGGCCAGCGAAGCACATGGACAGCGACAGGAACGCGGTTATCGGCCAGCTGAACCACAGGGTCCTGACCGCGGTACCGTAGTCCTTCATGGTCAGGTAACGTTGCACCTGCACCTGGTTGACGCCGTACACCGAGACGTACGTGAACATTCCGCCCAGCATTAGTGACCACCAGCTGTGCCTGATCGTCGGATCCATCTGAAAGCTGTCGGAACGTCCGTATACATTAATATCGAAGAACGCACCCACACGCTGTGTACCCACTCATATGAACGCACTTAAACAGTTCCACGCGACCGTAATCGGAAGCGATCCTCCAGATCTCCGTCAATCCGCCGACGTCGACAGCTGCCACCGCGATGACAGTAAAAACGGATCCAAACATAAGCAAAGACTGCGCATACAAAAAAATGGAATCACACCTTAGGTATAACCGTGTTAAATTATCGTCAGCCTATTCACTTCCATAATTATTTTTTTTATTAATTTCAGTCTTACACACTTACTATTATATTTTACTACTAAGCTTATTAAATAAACAGCAAATCGAAAATATTAAGTGTTATATAATAATCAAAAAATGTATTATTCTGTTCATTATTTTAGGCCTCATAATATATTTTACCCAAGGGCCACCACCACCAACATAAAACTATTCCTTGTTACAGTATGAACTACTTATGAGATACTTTGTTTTTAATTATAGTACTAAGCTATAAAAACTAAATATTTTATAATTTCTAACTTTTCTCTCGTTTTCCTAACTTTCATGATTTTGATGAATTTTTGTCAAAATTTAAACTTTAAATGTTTATAAAAAAATCGTGCTTTTGTATTATAAATATTTTTAAACTGCTATTATAACAAATTATGGGAAACCTTATATTACATTTTCAAGTTTTTTGACCCAGTAAAAATGTATTTATTGATATTTATAGAAAAAAAAAATAAAAAATCTAAAATGTCAAATATCTATAAATAACTCAAAAAGAGTCAAAACATTTTTGAAATGTTATATTGTTTGATAATGGTTATATAAACATTTTGTGAAAATTCAAAGTATCTAGGTTTATCTGTTTTAAAATTAAACACAAAATTTATTTTGTCAAGAACTAATTTTGAGTAAAAATTAACGTTTTTTTAAAAACATTTTTTTTTTTTTATTTTTCCCAACGTTTTTGAAAACTTTTGATTTTGACTTCTCAAAAGTACTATTTATATCCAATTTGCCATTAGAAAATACCCCCAAATTTTAAAACCTAAGCATTTTCCTTCTACTTTTTGTATACACGGACACAAAATAAGTTTTAACATTTTTGTAAATACGATAATATGTATTTCCCTCAACATCACTTCGTCGTCTTTTTATAACGTATATTAATCAGCACAGACAAATACATAATTTAATTTAAATCGTCGTCGGCTTTATTACATGTTTCTTGTTTATACACATATTGGTTATTACAATGTCTTTTAATAGTAGATGATTTATATCATAGTCTAAAATATTATGGTTTATAGACAATGCATTATTATAAGTATCTATAATTTGGAAATTTATAATGGAATAACTTATTATATAACTGTATAAAAAAAATTATAAAATAATTTTAAACTGTTTTAATTTCCACGTATGTTTAATTTAAAGCACAAAGTAAAACTAAAACACGTGTTCTGGAAATCAATTTCTTGAGAAAATATCTTTGTAAGCTCGAATTTATACATAGTATATTGTTCATTATTTACAACAATAAGTAATTTATTAATATAGAACAAACTTTAGAACAAATTAATCACTGGCTTCTGAGCCTGTTATATAATTTGGTATGTTAAGTCATTAGTAAAATTAAACCAAAAATTACTTATTACATAATTTCAAAACATCAAAAATATTAAACCATTTGCAAAACGATTATTTTAAAATGTAATTTGAACATTGGACAAAGGACATAAAATATAATAATTATTCTTTTTTTTTAAATACATTATTTCCTTTAATCTATTTGATGAAATGTTTTCAAACAAAAATATTTTCAGATTTCATGTATATCATGTAATCGCACATTTATAAAAGTCGAATAATATCATTGAAATATTTTAAAACATTAAACTATAGCCCAAACATTAATAATTTTTGAAGTATATAATATTTAAAATAATTTATGAATGTCGAGAAATAATTTTGGAATTGTTTCAGAAAATTAATTTTTTAATAAAAGGTGGATTTGAATTATAAAGTTTTTTTTACTCTTTACAATACATTATCATTAATATAGTAAAAGATAAATTACATTTTATAGGGAGTACCATAAACATGTAATACGAACATTAGGTACTATATTATATTATATTATTAATAACATTTTGAGTTATCAGAGTCGAATTAAAACTTTTCCTGTATTCGAATTTGAATTATAGTAACTGAATACTAAATTTCAATTAGTACTTCAGCATGCAGTGATCGTATTACATATTTACATTGCATTGATATTATGAAAATAATTTCAGCAGACAAATAGGTAAATGGAAATTGTAAACCATCCATTATATTGTTTAATACAATTCTTCCATCGATAAATTATTATAATATGATATTTGAGTGCGAGATTATTGCAATATTAGTATTGATGTTGCACTTATCGTTGTGAACCAAATTAACTCAAAACATGGCAGATATTACCGAGCAACGAAGTCAAAACTAAATAAAATACAATTTAAAAAGCTAATTCTGAGAGGAGGAATAAAGTGTCGTAATAGCTGTTGTGGCCGTAGTTGCCGACCTGATGTGCTCAAAACTATTTGGTTTTAACATGCGCCTTATTGATCATAATAGGCATTAGCTATACACCATTCGTATACACAAAAGTCGTAAATCGACTTTTGAACCTCGAGAAGTTTTATTATTTTTTAATCGAATACGCATTTTTTTCGGTAGCTAGATTATAATAATATATCGTATGCAATTGCAATCCATAAAATTGAGAATTATTAATACAAGGAACGGCGGAAAACAATAATTTGATAATTAATGTCAATTATCGTGTGGATAAAACGTTGCTTGAATGGATTAGGTTTATCGTAAGTACATATTATCATTACGATGAAAAATATTGTAATATTACGATACGAAACATTATAATAATAATTATATTACCTATCGTCTTCGTAATATCGTTGCGATTTAACTATACTAGATGCATAGACGCAACCAAACCTAAATTTTAGGGGGTGCTAAAATTATGTATGCCTATTTAAACACACACTCATTTTGTTTTATTGTTATTTGCAGTATGCGTTTCAATATTTGAAATGATCCAGACAGTAACTCTAAGTCACATTTTTAATTTGTTGAATACTTGAAAAACTGTATTTACACGTTGCAGAACTTATTGCAATTATAACCTTGTTTAAGTTAGGAAAAGCTTCTTTTTTCTCCCACTCTTTTCGCACATTATTTTTAACGTTTTATAACGTGGACCATCGGGGGTCCTTAATTAGAGCTTAGGGATGATTCAACAACCCTAATTGCGCCATAATGTAGAGAAACGCTTTCGTTTAATCGACCTAAATTTAAAAAACCTAACCCGACGCGGCTCACCTGAAACAAATCAGTGACGATTACGGCTTTGATGCCGCCGATGGTCGAATAAAACGTGCACAAGGTGCCGACGACCGCCATGGACGCGGTCTGCGAAAATCCGGCAATCGCGTTCAGAGCCAGCGAAGCGGCATACAGGACCAGTGCAGTTCGCAGCACCGTCTGGATACTAAACGCCACAGATGCGACGATTCTGGTCGACTTGCCGAAACGCTCTTCCAAGTACTGAAACGATAATTTTAATTATAATATATTTATATCGATTTATTTTGTGATCCCGAATAATATGTTTAAGTTTTTAGACAATTCGTGCGTATTATACACACTGCGCGGCGCGCGTAATATTAATATTACAGTAGACACCGCTTATGAGACTCGTTTATTAGACTCAAAAACGCCTAAAACGACGGTCCGAACGTATCCAAATTCATTAAAAAAAATCGGTTGTAAGATTTACCTCTTCGGTTATAATACTCAAATATCGTAAGGAAAATCATAGAAAATAAACTATTATATTGGTTATTACTTATTACTAGGTTCTAATCATACTATGTGAATGTACAATAAATTTTATCGCATTTCAAATTTATAAAAGTTTAAAATCTATGCAAGTCAATTTATGTATACGTATTTAATTGATAATATGTATGCATGTACTATATATTTATAATTATTTAATAATATCCATATCTAATAGGAAAAATACGTAGCAAAATAAAGTTAATAATTAATTAAAATGATTATTCTTTTTTTTCCCATTTTGCCTGTAAAATTCAACTGGTTATAAAACTCACTTTGTGCTGGGACCAATGTGAGTCTTATAAGGAACGTTTACTGTATATTATTAATAATAATAATATAATAATTAGGCCTTGGAAATTGTTGCTTTACGTGTTTTTTGGGGACCATAAGATTTATTGCTAAGTAAGCTTGAAATTAATTTAACGACACTACGAAAAAGATATTAAAAGTTTATATTGCATATTTTTACGTATTTAGTGATTTTATAGTTTTAAGAGAATATTTCTTAATTTTACATTTTTTTAGAGCATATTTTGATGATTAATTAAAAGTTTATAATGCAATTTGAAAATTTTCACTAGGTAGGTAATAGTGTATCGTGTTTTCAAATCCTTATTTGACATAAAATTCCCCGCTTTATTATATAAAATTATATTATGAAAATTGTGAGTAAAAATAAAATAAGTGTATATTTATACTTTTTTATGCGCATAGGTGCATGCACATTTAGTACTTTTTAAGTGCATTAAGTTTCGAGCCCTAAAATAATATTATTTTAGCTGGTAGCTTGTCGTCGGGATGTTCATATCAATATTATTATAGACGATTGTCGATACACTATAATAATATTACATATAACGTGCGACAGACAGGTTTTGTTTTCTTATTATTTGTTTTTCGATTTTCATTTGAGCTACGCACCTATAAATTTCTCGATCATACTTTAACGACGACGTCTCTTAATTACACAGGAGTCGGAAAATATGTGCAAAAGAAACGTTATATAGTTACACGAACTTCAAGCCGATAAATTCCGTTGAAAATTACTACCAGACCAAGCTTCAAGTCCGAAAGGGCTAAAATCGAACTATTATGAAAACAATGGTGTGTGTAAATATGTTCTTTTAGGGCAATGATCAATAACAAAAACTAGGTGTTCCAAAAATGACACGCATTACTGTATTATTTAATGTGATATTTAATATTCAATAATTGTAAACTAAAATAAATAATGCATTTCATTCATTTAGACAAGTATAGTCATTATAACATAAGAATATTGAGAGTTTTTCTAAAATATATTAACTACCATAATCATGTAGTATTTCTTATATCGGGTACATATATCTTAGAGACATTTAGTTTCATGTCTTTATGTTTAACTGTGTACATATTTAAAAATATTTATTTTACTTTATTTTTATAAGTACACGTCGTAGCATATAATTAATGTTAATTTAAATTGTGCATCATTTATACTTTTAAAAATTAACTTTAAATACTAAAAATAAAAAATTAAATTAAAAAATGAAGGGAGAAAATTATCCACGTAAAATGTCAAATGTTTATCCGAAGTCTCATTGAAATATTAAATGATTATATATAATTCATAACTGCCTATTATTAAGTTCTTCTTCATAGGCGTTCAGCTGCGGCATGGTCCGTATAATGTTTTATTGTGCTATGGTAATAAATATTTATAAAAAAATAATTTTTACTTGATATGGATTTTTACCTGGTAGACGGATAGATATCCGAGTTTATAGAACACGGGTAGGAAAACATAGGCGACAATTGGTGTGCCGATAATATTGGATGCATTAATGACCATAAATTGTGTTCCTCTCAAGTAGTTTTCGGCGCTCAATCCGAACATGGCTGTGGCACACATGAAACTGGCCATTAACGAAAAACCCACAGGTATAATGGACAGTTTCTTGTCTCCCAGCATGTACTCCTATAAATATCATGAATAATATACATATTAATATTTGTGTGTGTGTGTGTGTGTGTGTGTGTGTATGTGTGTGTACACAGATATGTAATTTACAATCATCCGTGCTGCAACACTATCCATTAGTAAATGAACAAAAAATAATAATTAATTACAACCATTGTGTATATTTGGAGCACCAGAGATTAAAAAAGTATAAATGTTTTTTTTTTTTTATTATTAATTTGTTTTATTTCTGGTGTCCGATTATTTTGTATTTGTTTGTATTTGTTATTTCACCCTACCGACTGTTTCTTTTTTTATAGATAAAGAAAAGGCCACGACGACTATGGGCCATTGGCTCACGTACAAAAAAAACCGTTACTATTGAAATACATTAAGAACACCATTTTAATTATGATTAAACCAATTTGTATCAGTCTGTCGAAGAAGGCCAGTAAGTTTTTGGTGGACGACGAATCCGGGCCTAATGATTCCACTAGAATAGATATCAATCATTATATCACATCGAATGTGAAATTTCAATTTCTCAAAATAATATTATGTTATATTATTATAAGTTATAACATATTTCGTTATTTGTTTATACTCGACGACCAAACATTTTGGATGGTTAATAAACTACTGCTTTCATTTATAAATACCGATACGATTATGAAATGTAGTTTTCCAAGAATTAATTGTGCATTGATTTTACGTATGGCGTGTCTAAAATTGAACGCAACAGAATGTAAAATATACTGAAAAATAAATGTATTTATTTTAACCGAGTGAACAAAATAATATGTACAAAATCATATGTCCCTATATAGTCGTGAAACGTGATAATTATAAAGTATGGATACAGATTTTAGATTTCTAAACAAAAGTTTAGAATACCTTATATCTTTGTTGTGCCAGTCCACCTGCCAGTTAGTGATCAGCATAATATAAAGTCACGATTGTTGATAAAAATATATTTATTTATTTTCTGTAGTTACTATGTACATAAATGGTATATGGAATTATAGTTTATAGTGTGTTGCATAAAACTACGTTTAAAATACGAAATTTAGCACGCTCGCAGTATACTAAGTACTTTAAATTACGTAGTTTAAAATTCAAATTTAAAAAAGTAAAAACTGATGATAAATAAATCACCAAATAAGTATATACGATCATACAGGATAATTCACCAAGTACATTCAGTGCTCGCCTCATTTTTATACTTTAATAATGCATTTTTTTTTTAATTCTGAGTTTTATAATTTTTAAAAATATTTCAAGACTATATTTTCAAATATATTTTTTCTCATTATTCTACTTTTTGTCATTTAAGAAGTCCTGTGGTGACACAAAATTTTAATGAAAACCCCCTTTTCCTTCTCAAGCAGATGATTTTTTTAAAAAAGTGGTGCAATTAAATCGAAATTCGAACTAAAAGTCTCTGAAACAATATTCAATAACTACCGAGGATAATAGTCATAAATAATGGTTTTTCATAAAATAAAAAAATAGACATGGGTACTATTTTTATTTATTCGAGTAAAGTATAATACTTATTATACTTGGACAATTTTTACAAATTATAAAATTTTACTAAATTCAATATTATCATATTATATAACATAGTTTTCAAATCATCATAACTTTCGCACCTCTAAATTTATTATCACTAATTATTGTCATTAGTGTATACAGTTTGATGACTAAGAAACTACTCGTCTGAATTTCCATTTAGATGCATCAATAGTGTAAAAAAAAATATATTTGCTTAACAACTTACAGTAAAAGGTAACAATAATTTATTGTAAAAAGAAGTTCGTAGAGCTAAAAAATAGTATTATTGAATAGTAGAAAATAGTAGAAAAATCTAGTTGAAAATGTGGTCCTTCAATATACTCAAAAATTTAAAAACCAGAATTTATAAAAATTCATTATTAAAGGAAAAAACAACCTTTTTAACTGTAAATTGTTAACCAAATGATTTTATTTTTGCATATATCAAAATGTATACGATTAGTTTCTGAGTTATTGAAATGTTTAAATTAAGGATAATGCCTTTAAAAATGGTTTCACGAAAATGTAAAACAAATATAATTACTAATATTATATTTAGTATTTATAAATTATACTTGGAAAATTTTTACAAACCATAAAATGCTGATAGATTAAATTAGACAAAGTTAAATAATTATAAAAATAGATTATAGAATTTTCAAATGACCATAGCTCTTCTAACTTATCGATCATGTGTTTTCTTAACTTAACCTAATTTGAGTTAATTATTTGCATTAACTTGCCCATCTTTAACTAAACTCATCATTATTATCATAGAATAATATTTCTTAATATGCTGCAAAGTTTAATAACTCAAGATCTACCAGTTAGAATTTCGGTTTAGATACATCAGCGTTTTCAAAAAATCCATCCGAGATTAACAACTGATTGAAAGAGGGGCAATATTCTCGTTCGAAAAATGTAGTTTATGAAGCCATAGTCCTGTGAAAAATCATTAAATAATTTAACAAATCTAAGTATTTAAAAACAAAAATACGGTCCTTGAAATTTCCAAAAACCAGAATTCAATGAATTCATTTGTATTAAAAGAAAAAATGGGATAAGCATGTTTGGCGAATCATCCCGTTCATCACGCAGCTATTAAATTCGACGTATATCGTCCGATTTTTCTTGCAACAGGTACTGCAATACGTTCAACTAATAATTTAAACATACATTTTGAATATTATCTATTTAGTCGCTCAAAAGAATGACCGTACTCGTACGACTAAAGCGTTACGTAAAATATTGCAATGTTACGATATCAAGAATAATTATTATATGTTTTACCTGTGTCGTTTGCTGTTTGCCACCGGTAAGCCGGTAATACACCCCGATCGCGGCGGACGCGAGTAACGTGACCGTAAGCACAACATAATCGAAAGCGCCCAAAGCCATAAATCGTTATTTGTTAATATTATATATCGATATAATATTTAAACAATTGACACGACGATGTTGACACGGCCAGAAAAATGCACGTATATCCTGCACATACGCGTACGGTTGATTTAAAACATTTCATTCATATGACAACGAGTAACGACGAGGTAATAATAGAAATAAAACGACATGCGCGTTTAACAACCAACTATTTATCGGCACTAATAATTCTTATTCGAGTTTTGTAATCTTCATCTGATACAAACGCGCATTACGCTAAAATCGTATCGTTTGTACAGGACCGTCCAAATAATATGTGGAGCTATCACAAAACCGGTGGGGATTATGATATCGCAGACGTAATATTAATGTTTGTTGTGCGTATTGTGTGACGCATATTTGATAGAATATAATATGGTGCATAATATAGCATATATATATATATATATTCGAATGAATGGTCACGAACTCGTGTGTAAACTTATTTTAAAATTATTTTATATTTTTATTTTGTATTTTTTTAATTTCGTATACCTAATAGCAATGCTGTTACACATAAACGAGTTAATAAATAATGTCAGCGTATTTATGTTGATTTAATATTTTTTAGGTTTAACTTTAATTGCCGAAATATTTTCGTCGTGATAGTTTATTTTAAACGTCCATTAGCTATTTATATAGGTATTTGAAAAAATTCAATAGGTACTTAAGTTTGCAAGTTAATTTTTGGTTTCTATTCAACTCCAAACGTATTAACTTTAAACGTTTTATAAAAATGTTTTACTAACTTTACTATGTTAAAAAATATCGTAAATTTGCTCAGTGAATAGCCAATAGTCTATACCTAGAGAGTAGGTAATAATTATTTTGGTTATTTCGCCTCACGCCGTATAATATATGCAATACGCGCCGTCGTCTTATATGCGACCGCGAACTTATTTCAAACTCGGTGGTAATAATACTTAAATGTATAACATCAATGTGACATATTTATAAACGTATTATAATATTATGTCCCTCGTCGGGTCATACACTACAATATTATATGATTTCTCGGCCGTGTCGTTATCAATTCGCGTCGATTTTTTTTCACCTCGAGTGGTTTGATGATTAATATAATAATAATAAAAATTCAAATGGTTTCGGCGAGATCGTTATTAGCACGAACGCTACCGTATGATTAAATGTACACAATTATTAATATTGTGGTGTGTACAGTGTACACATAACATTATGTATATTATATTATATTGCCGTTATTGGTGTAAGACTATAATGAGATCATGCGTCTCGCTTTTGATTGTACAGTATATAGATTTTCAAGCCTGTGTCCCACTAAATTTTGTGAACAAATCGTATTGCTGTGAAATGTACCAATTTTAACTATAAATATACCGCTTTAGTTCCGATTTTCAGCAAATTGTAATTTTTCTTGACGTTAAAACTAGGCGAATATATTATATAAAATATTGATTGACTGAACTTAACGTTAGTTAGGGGTATTATGTATTAATACCTATTTATTTATTATTTCTATTTTTAATTTTTATTTTGCGCAATGACATTCCCTTAAATATATTTGTAGGTAGGGGCAACCAATTAACCAATCTGGGTTAGATCTGACAAAACCTACCTCGAAACATAAAAAGAAAATCAAATTGATTATCCTCCTCGGACAAACTTTCAATGTGGTTTGTCCCGTTTTTACACGTCACTTTACCTATATAGGCTATTGTAGATACGATATTACCGACATTACCAATATACAATTATTATAATTATGTCGTGATAAAGCGTCGTCTCAAAGATCGAGAAACGAGGCTTTTATATTATTATAATATGTCACGTATAATAATATATACGAACGGTCCCATCGACGATACGTGAGATACGATTTTTTTGTTTATTTATTTATTAATTTTTAATGTTTCATTCGTGAAAAAAAATTAATAATAACACGCAAGCCTATACACCAGAACGGATTAATAAATAATTTAAAAAATAGTATTGACTTTGCATGCGCGTCGAACGGCTGTCATAGAAAAAAACAATTTCGAAAAAGAAACGTCTAAATATATGAAACACAAAATGAAAGTTTTCGTCGATAGTCTAATGTGTGTATACACCATCGACCGAGGCCGACCACGCTCCACTGATAACTGCGACCCCTCACACAGGCAGCCGGAAAAATATTCAAATATAGAATATTTTAATATTACTGTGGAGGGCTGCGAGGATGACCTTTTAGGTTAATTAAACAACTGTATTAATATGTGCTATCGACAATAATATTATTAAAATTATAATAGTCCACCTATATTTAATGGAGAAGGAAACCCCCCCCCCTCATCAACACATAGCTGTTAAACATAATATTATTCTCACTGAAGGTATAGTGTTTACGACACGGAGAGAAGAAAACAATGCAAATATCCGACCACCTAGCGAAAACATTAAACCCTGAACCTACCAATATCATCGAGTTCATATAATTTCTATTGGTAACACATCTACCTAATGCAGTGGTTCTTAACCGGTGTTCCGTGGACTTCGAATATGTGTTTCGCTAAAGTTTTTAAATCAGTGGAAAAAAATTAAATTATTAAATATACAGCGTATTCCATTTAAAATTGCGAATTTTTTTTAAATTGTATTTGTTTATTTTATTATTTTTTAATGACTAATTTGTTTTGTGTCATACGTGCATTGTTTAATTTATTATACAATTTAAAAACGTATATAAATACTATTTTATTTTACTTCCGTGTTCCGCGAAAATCTCAAAAAATGTGAAATGTTCCGTCATTCAAAAAAGGTTAAGAACCACTGACCTAATGTAACGAGCTTTCACAAACTATTACACTATACTACAACAATATATCACAAACATTATAAACCTCTGAGTTGGCTAATTCAATATTTTTACCTAATCATTATACTTATTTAACTATATTTATTTACTCTATTTTATTTGGTTTATCTCACTCTTTTATATACTCTAAAAAAATGTTATTTACCTATATTAACTATATTGAAATCTACATTGTGAAATGCACTATTATGTCTAATGGCCACAGAAACCGTAGATTGTTTTTCTCAATAAAAAAAAATATTATAATAATATTTCTAGTTCCAATACTGGAACTTACGTTGAATCATCGTACATTATATTATATTTGAGGGTGTATATTGTGAAAAATTTGACAACTTTACACCAAAATTTGAATACATCGCATGTAATACCCAGACACACTCTGTATAATTATATTTTACCTATCGTGTATATAAATTTATACGTGGTTTTTTCACCAATGATTTTGTTGTAATCGAATAGTGATTTAATTAACAGCACCGATTAGACCGGGCGCGTAGAGTGATAATTATACTATGTCTTAAAAATTATAATTTATGCTCGTCAATAACAAGCTACAGATATCAAATTATTATTGCAGTGAAACGATGTCATAAAGTTATTGTAACACTCGAGAGTGATACTTGTTAACTATATTATGCTCAACGTGACTGAACTGTTGTACACGTTCATTGTTTTTCACTAATAATAATACGTTAATACGTTAATACCTGCACGGTACGCATATAACAGGCGACTATAATAATTATAGGTAATCGTAATCGAAAAATATTGTTTTCAATATTCACTTCGGTATAGCAATTTTGACGCATAAAGCTTAAGAGGCTTTGTTCAACAAGTACATTCCGTTTTTTTTCAATTTACCACGGTCGCATCGTACTTTGTTCATTTAAGTCGAATTTATTTATCGTGAACGGGTATAAGAACCCTTTAGAAAAGAAATAGGTGCAGTGCAATTAGGCATAGAGAAAATAATAACAATGGCAAAAATATAAATACAACACCAATGAAATAAAATTATATAAAATTATATAATATAAAATTTCATAAATTTAACAACGAACTGAATACCTAACCTGCAGAACTGAACTCTTAGTCAACCACATTTTCACAGAATACCAACAGTACACAGATGAACTAAACAACCTCGACATCACCAACACCCCAGACTCGGCACTCGGATCGAACGCAAACACCACCAATCAAGATTTGACATTCTCAAAATAATTAAATTATACAATTTAATATAATGTAAATAATCTAGAAAATATATTATGTATCTGTAACAAATTGTAATTGAAATTGTAACTAATAGTCATTGTTGTCGGTGTTAATTATAATCAATAAAATAACTTAATAGTAATAAAGCAATCAAGTAACTATAGATAGTAGATTTAAAGCTAAATATTATAAAATTTGTTCTAAAGAAGAAGTCTATGTGATCGGCAATAATGTTAACTAATGAAAAAGTTCGTGGTAAAATATAAAATGTAAGGTAAGGTTAGATGTTTTAGCGTATAGGAATATTATATATTCCTAATAAAATGTTACGGGTTAGGTAGTTATAGGAATTCATACTATGACTATTATATTAATAATATTAAAGGGTTTCGTTGAGTTCACGTTGTTTGCAGGCCACCCGTTCAAATGGCATAAAGAACAATATTCCGTCCTCTCTTGCTAGGGTTCATGTCGTCGTCGTCAGTTACGGTGGCGAACTATTGATCCCACCCCATCCGTCGGGAAAAACTTTTTTCGGTACCGCCACCGTGTATGTATATAATGTATTCTACAATGTATATGAACAACGTTTAAATACGAAATTCTACTCGGCGGCATAGTGGCGGTTTAAGATTGGGTGGGCGATGGGGGCGCTCGACTCTCTGGCTCTTTTTTTCAATTGTTATGTTTTATACGTCATGTTATTTTCACAATACGATATGTATTTAAACTCGGATGTGGGGCTCAACAAATCGAAAATCGTTCCCGTCCCCCCCCCCATTGATATTTTATCAAAACCGCCACTGCAGCGGTGCCACCTGCAGTGACCGAACGGGGTCAGAAACACAAGTTTAAAAAGCTCTGACGTCCCCGGGCCACGGGACTTTTGATTTTTCAGTGCGCCGCGAGTATTATGATGATATGATGGTCAGACACAAGGGCTGCGTGTGGATTTAAAACCTGACCCGGACGAACCATAAAAACTCTGGGAAATTTAAATTTATATTGAAAAACAGTTTACTGTTTTACATACGCCATGTACACCATACCTAGGTACCTATATAATATGTAATATCGCGAATAATAAAACTAAACAAAAAGCTTCAGATATTCTATTATTGAAATAATCTGATTTCGATTTAGATTATAATAATATGTGATGTGCAATGATTGATCACTGAAAAACATCAAACAAATTTTATTATTATCGCTAATGATGTTTATTCGGCATACTTTTAAAATAATCATCTTACCGTCTTTTCCTGGTGATGAAACATTGACTGAAAATTTTATTTAAAATGTACATGTCAATATAAATATTTCGGATAAGTAATATTATTATCTCTTTGCAATTTACAATGTGTACATATTAGATTCTATTTTGAACAGTTTCTAAACCGCATATAAATCATCGTACACGTCAGATTACTTTGTTGTTGTTTTTTTTGTTTTAAAACCGTTTTTAAAGTTAGAAATATCTGTGTGGGAGGTACCTATCTATATTACGATGTATTTTCGTTTTTATTATGTTTGATACTAAAATAACCGATAGTTTATGCTCAATGTTACCGTAAACTCAACATTGTATTCATATATTAATTGTACCTCAACTCGCATATAATACATTTTATTAAAAATACAATTTCATTTTTAAACACACCCATTTTTACTGTCTAAGCTTTTATTTATTAACCTTAAAAGTAAACTAACTAGTCGTGAAATTAAAATCAACTGAAACACGTGTAATATAATATATGTTGTATATATAATATATTTCAAGCACGTGTGTGTGTGTGCTTGTGATTTTGAATGTATATATGTTGTCTATATATTGGCCTACAATGAATAAATCACGGGGCTAGCCGTAGAAATCAAAACTAAGAGTATTTATTTGGGCGCTCGCCGATTTGATGGTTTGCCAAGTCTCCGACGGATTTATGTTACAAAATTACAATCGATAAAATAAACGCGCTTCCCCTCCCCACCCATCCTAGTCATAACGACTTACGTTGTGTTGCCAGGTATATACACAAGGTATATTCACAGCCTGGTTATTAGACCTAAACGATTTAGTATATAGAAAATATAAATGTTATACAATTATATATTAGATTTATATCTATATGTTACCTAATGATTAATTATTGATATTCTTAATTGATTATTTAAATTAATTCTTGTTCTCGTGTACTTACTTAATTTCTATTAGTTACTTATTCGTCATTTAGACTTTTGTACTTTTTTTATCATAACAAATGTCTTAGCATATACTTAATTATATAACTATACATTTATGATTTATAATGCTGTAAGAATTAACTCCTGGGCCCCACACGAGTTCTCTCAGTGGTGAGACCCGTATTCGTTATATGAAATTTAAAAATAAATAAATATATTATTATTATATATAGATAAGCGCATCCAAGATGGTTTATAGTTTACACACCTAACTATGCGTAAAACCAATTTCCCGTTCATTTCGATCCCGTGCTACAGTTTTTACTTTCTGTCTGTATCCTTTGATAATTAGCAAAATAATGCTATGAAATTCGGACCTTGGTGATAATCAATACATATATGTAAATGTAGAATTTTTTTTTTTTATTTATTTACTTCGAACCCGCGATTGCCCATGCACTCGTCCATTTCGTCATAATTTGATTTCGTCGTCCGTAAACAGAACAACCCACGTGTGGTGCAAATTATAGGTGCACTTTAACCGCTGTTTAATCTCATTAAAACAACGTGTGTGTAGTGTAGGTCAATTCGCGTTCCGTCGGTCAGTGGAAAATGTCGTCAGTCGTCACGTGGCGTTTATTATCGTACAGAAATGTTAAAACATTTCAAATTCACCATTTCTGGTGGTTTGCCTACACACGATACTACCAGTTTAATAAATATAAATAATCAATAGCGCTTACGTGAAACACGAATGCAATGTAAAAAATTATATAATTTAATGCGATTGAAGTGACAGTTTAGCGTCAAAAAAATGTCCGTCCATTAAAAAAAAATATGTAAAAATAATTAAATAAATAAATATATCAATAGATATGTCATATCAATAAATATGTTTTATTCCCTCAAAATAAAAACCTTATTATACGTTCACGAAACGCAAACAGCTAAATATTTTACTATTACATTTTTGTATTACATTAAATTATATAATAATTGTTCATCAATTATCAGCCAATGTGGTGTGGATAACTTGTCATACTATTCTTCATAAAAAAATAACAAATTATAATAGTTCATCATTTTGTAATATTACCTCACAAATAAAATCCATATTTTATTATCAATTATACTCTTTAATAATACAATTCATAAATATAATAAAAATATGCTGCAGCTAGTAATTAAATGTAAATACAAAAATTTTATAAAACAAATATAACTATGTATAAAATTCAATTATATTAAGTTTACATTAAAATCAAATATCTTGTAGTATAAATGATGAATCCGTAATGATTATGTGTTTATTTCAAAATGTTTAGATAATTTATTATTAGAATGGTTATCTATTATTAAACAAAAATGTGTAAATTATCTTAAAATATATTTTACATAAATCTATAAAAATCATCAATTCATAAAAAATGGAAATATATTATAAAGAGTAATGTAAAACTTATGATCTATAACAAATAAATATATTGAACTCAAATAAATAAAATGTACCAATACTTAATTTTATATAAGTTCTAAGTTTCAATTTTTACAATACTCAACTAAACGAAAACATTAATGTCTAAAATAACTAACAAGTTATAAATAACTATAATTGTATAATTATTATAATGAGTGCTAAAAAAATTATTATTTTTGGTATACCTATTAAAATATAAATGCATTATGCTATAATGTAAGAAAGATGGAAGAAAGATAAACGATAGTGGTTTATTTGTAGTACTAAATTTATTTATTTTTTTTTTCATCAGCTGTCAAGTTATATCCCATCAAACTTTACTATAGAAAATTTCTAGTAATTGAATTTTCGTGAATTTTGAAATATGACATTTTTAACATGATTTCAATATCTTATATATTTTGCAGTAATCGATAAAAATATGATGGACAATCATAGTTGTTATTTACGAGAAATATTTAAGATTTAACATAATATTTAGTGTGGGTTGAATATAAGTAATTAGAGATTTTGCAATCCGTGTTTCTTTAGTATCATAAAATTATTTTCTTTTCTTTTTAATCACTTTCTATTTTTATTTTAAGCACTATACTATGAGCAAGATGTATAAAACATCCTCATTATTTTAATCAGTTTTGAACAAATTATTGATCAATAGACCATGTTCAATTGAAATTATAAAAAGAAGACAATATTTTATGAAAAATCCAACGTTATGATGAAAATATTATATTAAAAACTAACGTTTAAACCATAATTTTAGAAAAAAAAAATATGTTTAAAAATGTTTTTCTTGCGGATAAAGTAAAAAATGAAATTATGTAAATAACCGAAACAAAATAAGACAGTGTAGTCTTATGGGTAAATTTTTAAATATGCCAGGCGATTACATGCCGGATTTGTAAAATTAGTGACTTTTTAGAACTAAAAAGCTTTATGAAACGAGAATTCCATTTTGTGAACAATGCCCTATACATATATATACATAAATACTCAATGATTAAAAAAAAAATGGTTTGTTAAGCCAACGACCCGGTTTACGCGATCCTTTTTGTAGCACATTTTATACACATTAAACTTATGAATGCACATTACACATGAGTACGCCTGTTTTTCCAGGTCACGTACTCTACATGACATAATAGGTCTCATGATGTAAGAATATTATTCGTCACCAGTACCAATCACTATAAAATATTCCATAATCACATAATATCATAATAAATATAATATTGTAGTGACTAAATATGATTATAACCTGATATTATAAGTTTCGGTAGGAATCGCGACGGAGTGAAAGGATGAAAAGATTTGTTATTTTGACGAAATCGTAATAATTTTGATTATTCTACTTCGGCTGATAACGGATTACTATACCAGCTAAATCGAAGAAAAATAAAAAAAAATAACTTCTGTAAACTATATCGGTTGACGAAATTTTTCGATATTAACATAAATTTGAACATTTCATACGATACATGTGATTTTAATCCAAGATCGAGCTATACTTCATGACTATTGTTTTCATTTTATATAAAAAAAAAAAAAAATAGAAAACTATTATAACAATACATTTTAAACAAATTTGAAATTTTTTTATCTCTATTTATTGTTTTTTTAATGAACGCTTTCGATTTTGAAAATATACACTAACATTCTAGTTAACTGAATTTTAATCTAAATCCAACATTTTGAATGCATAATATAAATATAAATATTACGCATTCTTTGAATATAGATAACTAATATTTTTAACAAAATACTGTTTAGGTGTACACGAAATATAATTTAATTATGTTTAAGTTTCTACAAAGGTGCTTATTATGTATTATTTATAAAATACATACTCTTTTATACTGACAGTCACCGTCTTCTATCACCTGTCAAAATGTACACTGCTATTCATTTTCTATTTTCAACCCTTGTAAGACGATTTTAGTTCAAAATCCCCCGTCATCTCAATCCTTGAATACGAAAACATCGATTCTCAATATATTATATGCTCTATAAATATTCTCCAATAGTAACTTACGGGGGACATGCTCTAAAATCCAAAGATCTTAGTATTGTATATTATATTAACTTTTACGTCTGCAGTCCACAATCTAGTAATCTCCCAAACACTCTGTACCTACAAATCAATTGAGCAGTAAAAAACGAGTACAGAATTTGGTAACAAAATATTAGGTTTATATGACATATTTTATTTTTTTCTATTTAAATAATAAAGATTCATTCGTTATTCGTATAAACGTGTAGCAAAAACACATTATTTTAGGACTAAAATAATATTATATTTGTTTAACTATTAACAAAAACACATCACGAATGCGCGAACAATTATTCTGATATTTTATTTCAGAAAACTCAAAGATGATGAAAAAGAATTTCATAAACTGCGTAATTTGTTTGAAGAACAATATTTAGTATTGTCGTTGATGATATTTAAGTTCTCTTTGAATGAAAGTTTTTGGGTCAACGAGCAGTCACTTAAGAAATGTAAACATCAAAGGAAAAATGTTTTTCCGAGAACTGTGAACAGTTAGTTTTCTGTAGAAACTTTTCTTTAAAATTGTCCTATTTTAACGTTAACTGTATTGTGATTTTTCAAATAAAACTACAAGATTTAACCGATATATTGAAAACAGTACTTTTTAAATTTATTACAGTAATACAACTTACAATAATATTGCAATTTTATATGTAAAATAAATAATATATTTTTTATGTACAAGTAGGTGTATGTCATTTTTCTAAACGAAAAACATTTATTCTTTCGATCAGTCTGATGTAGGTTAAATTAGGATAGATACCTTATACTAACCTATACTAAATGTATGCAAAATAAAAAGATTTTTTAATCATGGTTATATTCAAAGTTATTTGTTAAATTTTAAAATAATAATTTTTAATTTTATCATTTTCTGAGTCTGAATATATTTTTAGATACTCTAATGTAGTATTATCTAAATATCTGATGCAGATAATAGAATACAATTATTGACAAGCATTTACATTTTAAATGAGTAGAAAAGTGTAAAAACTAGTAATAAGTATATAATAACATGAACCTAATAAACTCACGCAATATCTATTTCTATTTCTCTATAGCTGCAACAACTTCAATCCTTCTTTATAAATAAAACTTTATAACTTACTAATAATATGGACTATAGCTATTGCGGGTTTAATGTTCGTTATTTTTGTATCAAAACGATTAAGTGTAAAATATTCAGTTTCGAAATATGAATTTAAAAAAAAACGATAAAGACACTGTAACGTATATGTCAAATTTGAAATTTATTTAGTGGCTGATAAATTTCGTAAAAGTATTAACTTAAAAAACATTTATTAAAAAAAAAATTGTAACTGAATTTTTGATATCTTTTAATTCTAGTAAGAATAATTTATGAGGAATCTTGTAATTAATATTCAATCTTTATTACACACCAACAAAAATTGAATCCTACATAAATCGAAAAAAAATTCGGTCATAAAAGAAGAACATTTCAAATATCTTTAATAAATATTACAAAAATCCAGGATTTTATGTACAACTTTGGTTTATCTCAAATTTGGAAGTTTTGGGTGCTAGGGAAAATTATTTCAATTATTAAGAGAAAATACGGAGAACTTTTTTTCAACCACCAAATTTACCAAGTAGATACAATAATTTAGATCCAGAAAGTGGCAGAAGCCAACGTTAAAATTAAGAACTAAGAAAGCTTTACTGCTCCAAAAAGTTAGATGGCAAACATAAAAAACAAATTTTAAAAACGTACATATATCATTATAAAATCAATAATACATTCAGCGTTTCGCTTGGAGTCTATAAATAAACTTCGATGATGTGAATGTTGACTACGTTAATAATTTTTAAATTCTTCGTGAAAAATACAATTCCTTTTTATTCGTAATAATGTTCAAACTTATAATAACAAGTATCTGCTTCAAATTGTATATAAAATGCACATATACACACACAATGACCAAAAAAATCAATGTCTCATGTTAAAAAAAATACCCAGTATCTACCTACCTATATTGTATATATTATTATTATGGCATGAGAAACGAACTGATTTCTGTCTCTCGCTGTTCCCTATTTCTACTCAATCTCGATCACACAGACTTTATCAGCGTTTCGCTGCGTTCAGACTCCTCCGCCCATGTACCACCGCTGTCGATGGTTCGCCATTTCCTTACAACCACCACACCGGACGTCTTTCGACCTCTCTCGGTATAAAATAGTAACAGATAATGTTATATAAATTAATAGGAAATCTGGCCATGCGTTTATTTGTTCAAGTATGATCAAAGAGAATATTATAATATAATTACCACAGTGGTTACAATGCAATTATTAAGGTATCCCACCACTGAAAACTAATAATTAGTATTATTATAATTATTACAATAAAAATTTAAAAAAATAAATGGTATTGAAATCAATTTAACTCAAATTTGGCAGATAGTGGATTGATACATACATTATCGTAAACCATACCCAGATAACGGTAAAAATTAATAGACTGATCGATCGCAGTAAACCGTGTATATTTGGTAAAATGGTGTACTTTTCACAAGTACGCGATGCGACCTCGCACACATAATATAGGTATATATTTTATAATATGTATTTCCATTCGATGTGATCTCGAATATCGACGATCAGCGCTAAACAGCCACAAAAAAGAAAGGAAGAGATAAATAAAAAATACTGTCAGCCATTCGATTTCTGAGATCAGAAAAAACCGCATTCATATTACATTTTCGTAGGCTAGCCTTCGCGTGCAGTGAGTACCGATGACGTGGGTCCGTCTGTTATCGTTACGCGGTAATATTGGTAATAAAACCAAAAACAAAGTAAAAAACGTATTCTATAGAGTCAATTTGACCTTTACCTACTCGCAGTGAAAACAGCGTAAGACACACGATTTTCCGAACTCGTTTAAAATTATATTCTAATATCATACCCACGTGATTACAAAATTATACGAGTAGATATTTAATATTGTTTAAAAGCATTTTACGTAACCTTTCGCACAATACAAAGTTTAGTATGATAATATACCGCAAACAGAATACCTAAACCCGATTTTAGCGAGAAACTGCCCCAAAACTACTTGTGAATAAGCAATATCAAAAAACCTGGGAAGTCGATCTGCTGTACATACCTCATCAGTCGTCACTAATAGTTATTAGTCACTGTATAATGAATATTGTGTTAAATTCGAATTCAATAATCAATCATTGGAAACGAAAAATGATTCTGGGTGGAAATTAGTATTTTATTTTTCTATTAGTATTGTGGAAGGTTTAGATTGAACTCAATTTTATCAAAATAAATTAGTATATTATAATATACAGAAATGATTGTAATAATATTATATAATATATTATTATTATTACTTATGAACTTAAATTTTATAAGTCAATACTGACTTACGTCTTACCGCAAAACAGAATATGAATAAGTTCATAGTACACATATAGCTTAAAATTAATTTAAATGTTTTGAAAACAATACTGAGTATAGTAAATAATATAAATAATATTATACGTAGTGGCACAAAATTCTATATTTTTACTAATAATATTTCTCGGGTCACAACAAAATACCTAACTTAAATCGTTATTTTTCGTTCAAATATTCAATTTTGTTAAAATTTAAACGTAAAATACCTATCTATGAAAAAAAAGTTTGTATTTTTGAGATTTTTAGATTTATGCAGGAACAGTTTTCAAAGAACTTTGTATTAAATTGTCTAGCTTTTTTATTCACAAAAAAAATGTTATCATAAAAAAATCGATAAAAAACCAAAATAATAAGAAACTTACAAATTTCTATATAAATAGCACAATAAGAGCAAAAATATTTTGAATTAAATATCACTCTAGAAAATGATTACATATATTTACATATATTATATTTTTGAAAACCCAAAGACTCAATTCAATCTCTATAGTTATTCATTTTTGAATTACAATAAAAAAACAAAATCGATTTCGTCGAAAACAGATTTTAAGTAAACACCCATTTTTCCTTAACTTAATTTTGTTTTTCACGATTATTGTGAAAACTTCTGGGGATCCGATTTACTACCAGATACCACATTAAAAGTTGAATATTATCTATTTTTAGCGCTCCAAAAACCGATAACAAACACAAAAAAATAAATTCATATATAAATAAAAGAAAAAAACATAATTGTAAAATCAATACATTCATCGCTATATGATCAGAATCTAAAATACGACTACGCCTGGTAATAATAACTAAAAAACAAAATAGCATTTAATTTATTACAGTCCCTTAAATATTTCAACATTTTTATACATCATAGCAGCTCCCAACTTTCCAATTTATGCTTGGCGTTTCACTCAGTAGATAGCGATTCTGAAATTTCAAAATATGTCATACACAGCTCAAAAACTGCATACACAATTATTTAGACCGAACTGAATGATTTCTGTGACGTTTCATTGCCACACTTGGTCACTTTGCCAATTTGTAGCCTAAGATCATTTGTTGTTGTTTTATTTTATATTAAATAATAAAAATAGCCACTTTCCAATGCACTACACACGATGAGGAACGCGTACTATTTTTTAAACACAAAAATCAATATATTTTCTCAATAATATAATTTGAATTGCAGTAATATACATTAGATATATAATAATATATACACTCACCTGTACAATTACGCAATAGATAATTAAATTAAAACAACTTCTAAACGTAATTTCTTTTAATAAAATAGTGAACATATAAATACTGTACTGAATTATTACAAATTAAAATATACGTAACTCATAATCTTAGCGTTGAAATTATTTTTTAAAAATATCGACTTAATAGTATACACATATTTAAGAAAAACGAAAATTTTTGACTTTAATACCTACTCTAATATTTTAATATTCACCTACACAGTATAAATATATTCTATTAAATAAAAAATTTCAAAATTCAAATTATTTAAAATGTTTAAAAGTATGAATTTAATCGATTTATTGTTGTACTTGATGTGAAGTTGTTAATAATAAAATAATCAAATATATATTTTACACAGAATGCAGAGATCTTTAAGTTACTTTTACATTGAATATTTTATTATAAGTATAAGATCTTATGTACAAAATAATCACTTCATATTAACATCATCTCATAAATTATCATAGCGTGCAAACTATAGATAAGAGGCGGTAGAAACTAGAAAGTTTATTAAACCTGAGATTTAAGGATACTAAAAAACAAAAAGGTTATACTATTAAAGCTTTAAAATATGCATACTCTAAACTAAAATTAAGTGAAATGCCATTTAATGAAAATTACTCAAAATAATGATTTTTTTTACGCTTTTCTATATAATCTACGTATTAAAATAATTAACAATAATTAGCATATTATATTATCATATTTTAGTAAAATTGGAAATTATTTACCGATACTCGCATATTATTTAAAGAACAGTCAATGGTTGTTACATGAATGGAGATCCAGTAAAATATTAAGTAGATATTTGGTGGCAAACAGATCCGTGGGGGCCTTGCCTATAACCCTCGTTTGTCTTACCATTACAATATTTGACATTTTTATAGAACGTTGTATTATGTTAACGAAACTGATCAAACTGAACAGAATAAATAAAATATTTTACGGAACTAGAACATAACATTTTTTTAACTACCATCTAACTTAAATCATGATGCAAGTTCTATTACTAAACATAGTGCAGTCTAGTGCAGTTCAAACATTTGAACTATCCATTTATCCAAAAAAAGTGTCATTTCGCCAAAATATTTACCACATAGTTTTCTATCCATGTTCTAAGTTTCATAAATATTGGCTGAACAATTATTATAAAATTATCTTCATGTTTGCTTCATTTCCAAATAATTTGGGGTTAGCCAATCTAATTTTAATCAAGTTTCCATGCTTACTCAGGTTTTTTTCTATGGAACAAACCATTTGAATTCAATTGTTCATTGCACATAATATGCATAATATGCATAATATTATAATAGAATATTTACACTCGCCATTCCATTTGAAAAAAAAAACATTTAATTGCCTTATATAGTGAGCCAGAATTTATTATCACTCTTTATAAAGTTTATCAAATGGAATAAGTGTTTTTTTATTATTAAATTATTAATAATTGGTTAAGGTTTATGATTAATAAAATAAATTAAACTTTAAATAAAAACAAAAAAATTATGTCACTCTGTGAGGAGGAGTACACCACCAATATAGCCAACCACCCTTAAAACCACCACAATTTGACCACTTGAAAATAAAATAATTTTTTTCTAAATTCTGGATCCAATCCAATGTTATTCTTAAAATTCAAAAAGGTACATTTCTTTTGACGTTTTTAATAATGATATTTATAAATGATTAAGTACGACAACATTTTTTGTAATTTTGGTCCTATTGGACAATTTTAACTTTTTTACTTTTTAACAGGTTTTTACTAAATAATGAATCAAAAACAAATTATATTTCAAAGGTGTTTTCAATTCTTATACAAGAACGTATTTTTATTGATTTTTGGTAAAGCCCAACAATTTTTAATATTTTTGTTCGTGTTCCATACTAAAATGCCGTTTTGAACAATTATGAAATTGTTAGAATCTCGATAGCGTTTTTTTATCGGGTAAATTAGGTAAATTAGCAACAAAAACATAATATATTAATAACTGATTTATGGACGATATAATTATTTATTAAATTAGTCTTCAAATTATATAGAAAATAGAAATATTACAATGCCTAACTTGAAATAATCTGTTTTAAAAATTAAATTCAAAATCCGCTTAAACAATACTATTATTAGCACTATTTTTGTAACAAATGAATGTTTTTTAGTTATTCTATATAATCTACATTAAACATAATATAATCCAATCCCACACAATGGTTTTAACTAGTATCACTAGTTAACATGTACACAATATTGCATTTAAATGTATTCTGCTTTAATTGTAAACGTATAGGTATTATTTCCTATATTTTATGTAAAATGGAAATAGATACTGTTTGTAAAAAAATAAAGTTAAGTAAATGCTCTTGTAAAGCATTTGGACATATTGAAAACCGAATAGCACTCTATATGTATACCGATAAAAAAAAAATATAAACAACGCTCAGTGATGTATTTTTTTTTAAAAGCTATTCTGGAAACGGTTCAATAATTCGTTAGGTTTTATAGTCGTGGTCGTGAAGTATAAGTTTAGCTTGAGCACTCCCATGTTCTCTAGGGAAAGAAACAAATTTGCTTATGTGCACATATTTTAAAATCGAAAATGAAATGCAAATTGGACGTTGTCGTAAAAACTGAAAAATAATTGTTTTACGATATTTTTTTACGCATGTCGTTTAAAATAATATAATTTTAAAAAATAATTATTTCAGAGAAGTAATAAAACATTAGTAATAAATTGTACATTCGCGCTGAAACGTTTGTATTCCCAACAAACTGGTATTATTTTAGATTTGCGTTATTTTTATTTTATCCGCGTAATAGGTACGTCCTATACAGTGTATATTACAATAATAGTTTATACATTTATATGAACCAAGTCACATCTGTACTCAAACAATACGGCATTTAAAAATACAACGTGATATTTAATTGTGCGACTTCAATAGGTTTAAACCGTTTTTAAAACGTGACGTTTTTCAAGTCCAAAAAGTTTTTCGAAAAGTTATTGGGTGTCAGTTGCAGTAATTTACTGACCGTTAAGCAGTTTGTGGAGCTTTCGCCAAATGACCATCTCTAGCTGGACCGTCGAAAACCGACTGTATAATACCGTGGACCGTGCTGTATAATACATTAATAAACTCACACAAGCATGAACTCTGGTATTCGCGAAAAGCCCGTGTTAATTTAATCGAATAAATTAGTATATTTTGGTATACGTCCGACACTGCACAGAACTTCCGACCAAATGAATTTCACAGCTGCCACTTTATAATGACTAGAAATAACAACACATATATAATTGAACTAATTATTACGAAAACAAAGAAGAACATATCTTGACACTAAAGTATTATTTCAATAATTCAACAACAGTAAATCGTCAAGACTCAATGTAGTAGAACTTAAAAATGAAAACAGTCGAGTGGACGTTAATACGCAGAGAATCAGCGTTTCGAAAAAAACAATGTACTGTCAGCTTTAATAATAGAGTGAGTCCACGTATGATAGACTTTGACGGTATAAGAATGTTACCTATTATAATGCATCAGAGCTTTTATTGATATTTTAATTTTAAATTGAGTGTGTAAATCTGTGTAAAGTATTATACAATATTTTAAAATACTGATAACTCACAAAAAAAAATTAAAATATTAATAAAAACCTATACGATCTAGATAATATACTTTAATACTTACCTTTAAATTTTATATTAAGCAAATTCACTCTAATAAATATCAAAGCTAACAACACAAAATCGATTTGACTAAACGCAGATTTACTATGTTGTACGTTCATAAGACGGAGGCAATACGAGCGGTTCGTCGTCTTCGTAAGTAAATATAATATTTGTTAGGTGTCTTGTTCACGCTTAATATGGTTTTTAGATGATTGATTTACTGTAATTTTTCGAACGGATTCATGCAACGTAAAAATTGAGATTACGAGTGGCGACGGAAAATAAATGAGAATAATTATTTTTAGATTATAAGTCCACATAGAAGATGAGATATTGTGAAGCCTGCGAAACTTTTTATTAAATTAAATAAAAAATATCTGTTGGTTTAAAATTAAAAATTTAAGTACATTTTATAGGTGCATTATTTTAAATTTTTAGGGCATAATAGCATTTTTTTTTTCAAAAATCAATAATTATCAATTCAGTAATTGATAATTATGTTACTGTAAAATGTTATAATTAATAAAAACTAGATATAAACATGCACGTGCACAAAAATATGTGATATACGTTAATAATCGTGTTCGTTGCAATATTATATAATTTCGCGTAAAATATGTTATTAGACCGTTAAGAAACGCTCGCGGGGTAGACATTTTCATTAAGCTTAAAATTAGACACCGAAATCTTGCCGTCGACGACGACACCGATAGCTATTGATCTCGAAAATGGACCGTGGCTGGGAGCCGATCAATAATATAATGTATACACTTACCCCACATAACGCCGCATCGAGATCGTTTTTACAAATAACATATTGTGGATAACCGGATACCCGGTTTTACGAGCATTCTGCGCTTTCCGGGACTTTTGATTGTATTTGCCGCACACCTCGCCATCATCCACCGCCACCATTTCATTTTATATCCGGAAATCACAACTCCGTATATATATATATATTTCATTACCACTGTGGTTTGTGTTCGCTTTAAACATTTAATACGTTTAGGTACAAATATTTTGCAACACATGTACAAACATTTATACCAAAATAATTGATGATTTTATTCGCGCGTGAATATCTCCATGCGGTGTATTGAAGTCGACACCGAAATTCTGCAGATTTTTCATATTATTACGAAAAACAAATTATAAAACTAAAAAAAACGGCTTGACTCCGAAGCATGGTTTAGGTACTCTATACAGTACAACCAAAACAAATTTGAAAGTTTTAAGTCATTAATCATTTAAGAGCTGTATGATAGAAAATAGTTTAAACAGATTTAAAAGTAAATTGAAAATCCAAGATAAAAGTTTGCGAAGAATATATACTTATGCTATATAATACAGATGGTTTTTGCAGAAAAATTAAATTCTCTATAATAAAGGCTAAATGCTAGTTTATGAAAAGCTTATGAATTTCCAGTTAGTGTGGACGGTATAACAATATTTATAAATTACATAAACTTTTAAGATTTAATAGGTATGATATTAAAGACGACGACGCGGAATACTGATCAAATCAAATTAAATACCTATATTTAAACATGTGTGGGCTGAAGAATAATTTTAAAACCGTTCAGACAGATTTACTCCGTTTATAAAAGTTTATAATTTAAACACGTATTTGGGAAAATACGCCTATTACAAGACTCTCACATCCTCGACGAGATTGGGTTTTGCACGTCGTAAATATTAATTTTTCAACCGAAGTTCCCGTTGTAGGTACCTATAATAGTGCCGCATAATAATTAACCGATTATCGTTTAGAGTGCACACAGACACTACACAGATGTGCACAAACCACGATCGCCATGTTTGGCGAAATTTCAAATGTGCGTGAGTCGTAATAACAAAAATATTATATTATATCATTTATTATAATATTCGATCGACAAAACGTGCATAAACCCATCAAGAATAATTTGTTTTACGAGGTCACGATGAAATCCCGCGCATACATGCGTAGATAATATGCGTACGGGCCGCATTGAAGTGAATAGGCAAAACTAGAAAATGAGTTTATCAATAAAAGCCAATAAAATATGTTATGAGCGACACTCGCGGATAGTCGAGGTACCTTCATAATTGGCCCACCTAGTGTTTTTTGATTCCCAACGTTTGAATACAGCTAAAACTTATGGTGCGATTTGATAATTCAATTATATTTTCTTTTAATTTCTCATTAGCATATTATAAAAATAAAATTACGACCAAACACTCAAAAGAGATTTTCTCAATAGCTCGCCGGCCCAATCCGGGCCTAGTTGTGAGAGATTATTTTGGCATCGCACTCCCTATAAATATTAAATAATATAAAATATATAGTATACTGCGTTATACAAGTAACACTGTGACCGGGTCGTAAAATAATAACATGACAGATCTGAATAAAATACGCAATAAATTGCTCGTTTTATACCCATTAAGTAAATCTCGTATTACATTCAATAATCTAAAACAAAAACACGTGTAGGTACTGTAAAGTAATATTATAATTCAAACGAATCACTACAGATATAATCTATTTGTATTTTGCAACTTGTATCTGGGAATTTATTTTCCATATACAATTTTAGTAATCTGTTTGATATTTGAATAATGCTCATTTCCGAGTTTCATGAAGGTAAAGAGAGAGTGGGTAGATAGCACCCCTTTAACTAGCTTTATAGACAATTGTATATTATGTATATCGTAATAAAACTAATAATAATTTAAATCGCTTTTTTTTTTAATCCGTATGAGTATAACACTATAACTGCAGTGTGCATAAGTAAGGATATCGATGAATTATCGTCTTTGTAACATTTTAGTATTATTATTATTATTATTATCGTAAAAAATGGATGTACAACATAAAATAGTATACGGATAGTGTGCAAAACATAAACTCACATCTGACAGTCTGACACAACAACATCACCTGACATTTTGAGCTACTGGATCAAACAAACTTTTAGATTTCCGTGAGTGAAATTCGATTTATTTCAAAACACATAACTACATTGCAAAAAGTCAATGGCTTTCTATATAGGAGGATAGTAGTGTGACATAAAAAGATATAAGTAATCCCCAAAAAAGTCAATATCCTTGACATTACTCAACGTTCAAGTTTCATAATTTTTTTTTTCGTATCAAATCGTAAAATCAATTTAAACAGAATTTGTAATATAACGAATTTTCGTAAGAAAAATTTTTATTTTCTATAATGCCTGCAGGGGAAAGGTTTCCACAGAGTGCCCTGCAGATTCACAAGACTAATCGAAGTTTCCAAAATTCAATTTTTACCATTAATCATACCATAATAATATTATTATTCGTTCCATTAGAATACTTATTTTCGCAACCAATAAATTCACCCCGATAAAACACGAGGTTTTCTCAGGGTGCAAGGAAAATACGTTTTTACGCATAATAGTATAATATATACGAGATCTGCTAAAAATAAATAATGAATTACGATTCGTTTATACCAGGGATGGGTAACTGGCGTATCTCTTTTATCTGGCCCGTGCTACATTTTCAAATTATTTTATCTGTATTTTATTAGGTTTTTCGTAAAATGTAGATACCAGACTTTATAAGTATTGAACTGCAGCTTGTTTATTACATTTCTAAATATATATATATATATATTTATAGAGATATATCTAACACTATAGCTATAATAATAGGTACTTGTTTTGTTTTGTGAGTTTAGTCGTATCAGTCGTGTTACGCTGCTTTGTAGTGTTTCAAATTTAAAATTAAAATGACCTTTTATTTTTTTGCTTTCTATGCTCTCTAGCCTACTGGATTTTTAAAATTTAAAATATGGCCTTCCAGTAACTTTGAATTTCCCGTCCTTGCAGGTCTATATACGCGTTACACGCTGCAGCGCGTTATATAATTATTCTATAGTGGATTTGCGCCTAGAGATTGCCGTTAGGTAACGTGAAATGGGTGGGCGGGCGGCTGCCACACCTCAACACATATATCGATACATGAGGTGGGTATAATTGATCAAACGTTCTCGTCTGCGGGCGCGGCCGCCGTCGTACCGCCGGTTGGAAAAAACACCCCTCACCTGCCTCGCGCACCACACGCCGACGTCACCCCCCCCCTCCTCGAGAGACGGAAGGAAAAAACTACCCTTACGCGCGGCGTTTGCGAGGCGACGGGAAGGAACGCCGCGCTCCGCGTCTGGCGGCGGGGAGGGGAGGGGGATGGGGTAGTATAAATGATATTTCGGCGGCCGTTCGCGTTTTAGACGCTCGCTCGCAAAACAGCGTTTTTGCGTGTGGCCGTGTGGGTCGTGTATGCGCCACTACACAATACCACCGTGTTATACGGTGGCCGACGACGTGGCCAACGCTTTACGCTGCAGTCGCCTGTCGCGCCGTACGACCTAGCAAACGGGGGCGAATGCGCGCGCGTATAGCATCGTATATTTTACGCCGCCGCCGCGTAGAGGTATAGGCTATTTAGGATTTTGCGCGCTCGTGTGCGTGTGCCGGGATCCCCGACGGTGCGTGCGCAAATCGATCGTCATACGTGCGTGCGTGTGTGCGTGTTTGCGCGCTGCTAGGTGCGCGGGGAAGGGATTTGGGAGCGCGCAAACGCCGCCCGGCGGCACAGCGACAGCGTCGTCACCGGCAGCACCGGCAGTCGGCGGATCGGCGCGTTCCGTGTGTCTGGCCCATCACCGCGCATCGTCGGCTGTAATTGTCGTCGTCGTCGTCGTCGTCGTCGTCGTCGCACGGCACGTACGTATACCGTTTGTACGGGCCGTATACCACGGTACAGGCGCGCTCGCACCGGAGCACGAGCTGCACGTCATAACATCGTACGGCCGCGGAGCACTGCCGCCGGTGCCCGTGCCCCGCCGACACCAACATTGCCGTTTCCGTGTATCATCGTCACCGTTGTTAGCACATTGTTGTTACGAGTACGGCCGACGACCACGACGCGCGCCGGGGCGTCGCCGACGACAAACGCCGTGCGCCGGACGCCGCCGTCATGACGCCCGTCATCAATTCGACGACGTTGGTACGTATAAACGATATTGAGATAGTAATGACGCAATGTTTTTCCGAAGGGGCGGTTGAGTCGGCGGCCAGTCGACAAAAATGTAGTAAATAATAAGCGTAAATCACCGAGCAGGTATAGTATCTGTTTAGCGTGCGTTTATTGCGACAGGTTATAATTGAAAATATGACGGCGAATGACTTTATCGGGTTTCGGTTTGGCGGGTGCCTGGGGACATTAGACTTGCTTCCGAAACGTTTCAAGTCGCCAAACGCCGCCGATCGTCGTGCCGTCGTTACCTCCGTAAGTGTATTATAAACGTTACCGAGCTCACACTGAGCGGACTGCGGTGGGCGAGGGGCATTCGCCGTGCGGTTGTTTGTTTTACCGCCCAAGTCGTTTCACGATAACGTTATTATTATTATTATTATTATTATTATCATCATCATCATGTTATTCCAAACTTGAGGTCGCCGCACCGGTCGACCGACCGTCACCTCCGCCGCCTCCGCAACCGTCGCCATCGGATCTCTGCCGAACAACCTACATAGGGGATGCACATGACCTACATGACATTATCTAACATAATAGCACACTATTTATTTATTCGTTATATGGTCCGACAGCGGTTTTCATTAGTTTGTGCGATTACATATTACGCGATGTAGGTACTGACCGACAGTGCCGGCGGCGGGATGTACGACTATTTGTGAAGCAATTGCTTCATATCTATAACCGGTGGGTGGGTGGCCGGGTCTGTGTGCGCGTGATCGTCGGAAGACCTCAAGTCTTCAACACAAATATTATAATTGATACATATGTAACCTAGTTCAGAGTAAGTCCTCTGCGAATCGCTTTGGCGTTGTAATCAATGGGGTGCTGGTAAAAATATTCAAAATCAACAATTTGCTTCAAAGACTCAAAAAGTTCGCGCCGCTACTGCGGCAACAGAGCTGAGGTTCACTGTACCGTTTTCAAAGGTTCTCAAACAGAAACGTCTCCGATCGTCGTCAGATCCGCGACCGCAACGAGATGATAATATTATGTCATTTTTCCGTTTAACATATATATGCAAACGTATGCGGTCTTTCTCGACGGAAAACTACCGCCCCTACGGGTTTTCCGATTTTCGCGTCAGTCGGCGGGGAGGGGTGTGGAACACTGCGCTGTCCAAATAAAATATGTTTTCGCACACGACCCCACCGCCGACGTCGCTTCGTCTATCCGCGACGAATGGTTATCGCACCATCGATCCCGGCGACGCTATTATTAATAGTAATATTACGTATCGAAAGCGTACGAGACATTTACAGCGACCGTTCGTTCAAACCTCATAATTACTAATTTATGTCCGATCGACAGTTCGGTCGACTGTCACACGTCACTTTGAGAGTTAATAAAAATTATTTTTCGTATTACTGTCCACTTGTCGCCGCTGTTCTACATGGAGGCGTCTTCAAGGAGGGAGGCAAAGGGTCAGTCGTCCAACATACCTATAATAATTGTAACTTTTTAAAAATGTCCTCATTTACTTATAGTTTATTTTTATGTGACTGAAATGTTTCTGATTACACGTTAATTAAAATTGTTTGATTTGTTGTAAAGCGCTAAAATTATATACTGGGTTTTGTGAAAAGAATATTTCATGAATTTAAATTAGTGACCCCCATAAAATCATTATATTGTGCCTTGTGAGGTCTACCTTGAAATTTGGAGCTGTTGTATGGGATCCATCTTGTGGTGAAAGTCAAATTGTGAACGTGTACGGCGAGAATTTCTCAACTATATGCAGATTTTACTTTAAATATTGATCATCCGCCTCATGATTATATTCCAATTATGAACAGACTTGGTTTGAGTACGTTAGTTAATAGAAGGCAAGTTGCTAATTTAAATTTTCTTAGGCAATTAGTTGACGGTAATATTGACTCCCCTGAACTACCTCCTGTCATTAATTTTAAAGTCCCATCCACTTATGTCCGACACACACATTCATTTTTTATACCAAAATAAAACACCAATTATCTAGAAAAATAATCAATAATTAGGATGATACGTATGGCAAATAGCAATCCATCAACTCTTTAGTATAGGTAATAGGTATTTGTATCAGATATTGTTATTAAGTAAAACTTATACATTACGATTAAATTTCATGTATTTGGGATATGCCCGTATTGTTAAATAAAATAAAATAATAGGAATGAATAATTAACTATCTACTAATAGGAAAATATTTTAATAAATTATTCTAAAATTATAAAATACTCGTATCTTGTTTCTAAATTAAAATATTAAACAACCACCAAGAGTCCTATATAATAATCGTACCTTCTATTTTTTTATAATAGGTCAATATTTAACTATTAAAATAACAATAAAACAGATTATCCTGAACATCAAATTTGCTATTTTATACATTAGTAAGACGGTAAAAACACATGCGAGTACAACGTCCCTCAAAACACGTTTATAAAAACAAGAATACATTTAATAATGAGCAATTCAAAACTATAATATGCAAAGACTAATATTATCATCTTAAGTTTTCACCACATCCCTGCAAATGGATCTAGAGACGCCGCTGACACTATACTGTATCGGATGTACAACGCATATTATACGAAACTCCGGTGGCCATGTCATTCTATATTTGTTGCACCCAAAGACTCGATAAAGTTGAATTATGACGATTTGGCTGGGAACATCGACTTATGTCACCCCCCTCTTCCTCCCCCCAGCGTATACTTAAAATTATCAGTTGACACAACGACTTGTGCACACGATCCGTTAAAATATTATCGTTTAGGAAAATACGCGACATAGGTATATAAAAATAATTTATGCGTATATAGTCTATAGACTGTATCAACTGTACTATAATCTAAAATTCAAAAATTATTTCATTAAATATACCGCGTCAAAAGAATTCCACCTCAGATTATACAAAAGTGAAAAATTATTATATCCACCCAAACTATAAAAGTATCATTTAACAACACAATCGACTGCCCAAAATTACTTGAACACATTATAACTTTAAACTATACTCAGTGGACCACGTGTAAACTGTAGTCTTCATAATTAAATTTAAATAATACAACAAAATGTGCTTAATAAATTCTCTGTTTAAAATCTTAATGGTTTTAGGTAACACTAAAAAATATGTTAATTTATTCAATTTATCTCTCAAATAATTTTCATTGCAGTTAAAACTAATTACAATTATTAATCAAGAAAAATAATTTTTTTGTTTTTTTTTTTTTTTATTATAATACTTATAATACTTTCTGGTGTAATATGTATAACTTATGTACATTATATTATATTATAATATAATAAGATATAATTATTAACTACTGTCACTATATGCCAACATAATACTATATTGTAAATTGGAATTTATTTTCCACCGACAAATAAATATTATTATTATTATATTATATTATGCATACAATTAAATATAATTTTGTTGGTGTCCAAGACTTTTTATATCTTACCAATATTTTAAATTGTTGTTATTTCCATGATCTGTAATTAAAATCATTCATAACCGTTTAGATATTTCGCCTATAATAGATATTTCGGTTAAAGAGTTATTTTACGTAAATTCCAATATATATAACTATCTAGCTACATCTATCTCTGTGTCACAAGTTTTAAATTAAATGTTATATTAAGTAAACCTAAAAATTTGTTTAAATACATAAACATCTATATCTTTTTGTAATTTAACAATGATTTTTTGTTGTTCACACTATTCAGTTATTTCCTACTTGATGATGACATGACGTACTATGTGTAGTATGTTTAATATGTTTTATCAAGTACTAAGCTGTACTTAGATTTTGTTTGTATTCAAAACGTTGAAAACTCGAGATGTCTATTTAAGGGCTAAGACAAATCAATTTATAATTTACATAAAACACTAATGAATATCACTATTAAATAGATTGAAAAAGTTTACACAGTCAATGTAAATCAAGTATAACAACATCAAATATAGTTTAATACTTGCACAAAATAGGCCAAATTTAGTGGATAGGCAATAATAAAAGTTAAAATATTATTTACTTAATTCAGCTTAATTTAAAATTTCATTACAAATTGAATCAATACTTCAAATATTCTATTATTTTATAACCTTTTTTTAAATTTGATTTCTTAAATGACTCAAAAATCTTTCATGAACATTACTATGAATTTATACTATCGAGATATATTAACTAGGTATTGTACATTATCTAAATATAAATTTAATATATATTACCAATTAATAGTTAACATTTAAGAATCTAAATATTTCAAATTATATACTGCTACTTATGTCATGTAAGGTCAAATATAATGTTGTATATTTATATACGCAATAACACTAACTAAATGTAGTTACTAAACGAAAATACATGTTCCAACTCAATTGATTTTCGCAAATAGGATTATCCACTCGTCGAATGAATAGAATTTAACCCCAAGTGTACTCCGACCGAGTGATCCGTTTTACGTAGAATACTTATTTTCTCGGTTGATTTTTATTTATATTTTATTTGTACATATATACATGATACATATATACATACATACATACATACATACATACATACATACATACATACATACATACATACATGCATACATACATACCATTTTATATACATAAATATTTTTTATATTATGCGTGTGTAGTGTGTGACTTAGTTCAAACTAATAATTGTTATATTATATTTTTGCAAAATGAGTTTATTTTTTAATCTCACTTGGATGTTATACTTTCAAAAGACTGTACACTATTATTTTTAATTTCATATTTTAGAGCAGATATTTTTTTTGTTTACGTTACACAACTTTTAATTATTGACAAATATTTGAATTTATACATTTTTATTTTTATTTTATTTTTTAATACGCCTCAACTGCTATATGGTTATTGGCGTTTCAAACAAATACAATTACATTTAATGTTTTATACAAATAATTTTAAAATATTATACATGATATTTACTGTGTTTATTTTATTCTAATTAGGTGTGATAATAATAGCTATGTTTGTACGTTATATTTTCTGGAAAAGGTTCGTCGCGGAGGAGGAATTGAAGAAGAACCGATTTCATCTCTGAATTAAATGAAAGCATTTCGCATGGATTTCAAAGGGAAGCATCAGTCCATCTCTGGAGTTCTTCGTCTGGAATTATTTGGTTAGAAGGTGTTTGACTATAGTTGTAGTACATTTGCTTTGTTTTTTAATATCCATTTGATACTCGTGGAAGTATAACGTGTGTCCAATTCTTAGTCTGTTGATTATTATTGTTTGTTATTTCGGGTTTGCGAGAGAGTGCGAATTGTCGTATTCCCAAGGGAAGATAGTTGATTTTTATCCTTCCGAGTTTATTGTTTTTTACTAGTCTCCAGTTTGTTGGAATGTTTGTTATAGGTGTAGATTTATTAAATGTTTTGTGTAAAAATGTGTTAAAATATTTTTTAATAATATAGGTTCATTAGTTACCATTATTTTATTTTATTCGTCTGCTATTTTATTTCCAGTTATGTTATTGAATCCCGGTACCCAGACAAATTTCATGTCCTTTTAGATTTAAAAAATGTATTCAATATTTTAGTGCATATGGGGTTTTTTTGTAGGACTGTCTAAGTTTTTGATGACGTTGAGTGTGTCAGTATAAATGATTGTGGTTTGTTTCTCTACGGAAGTAGCTAATTATGTAGCTTTCAGTAGTGTTAAATATTCTGCTGTATAAATTAATTTATATATTTGAATGCGATGAACTGTTTGGATGTTAAGGTAAATTATTGAGAATGCAATTCCTTTTGTATTTTTTGATGCATCTACATATATTTCCCGATGTGGTGGGTGGGTTGTTTTTCAGATTGTAAAAATTAGTTTTGTATGTATTAGTATATGTTTCATTTTTTTTTTTTTTTTAAGTATGTTAAATCGAAATAGTTAAATTTATTAGAGATATTCCATGAAGGTTGTTCAAAATTTTGATGGTTGAATAGGTTTGTAAAATCATTAAATTAATATTAAGATCTGAGGCATAAGTAGATGTTTAAATACCAAGATTGATTAGGTTGTTAATTTGGTCTTGGTTGAATGAATTTTTGTTTATTATTTTTCTTGCGGAGTATTCTAATGAGTGTTTTATTTTTCTTTTTTTTAGTGACATTGAGCCAGTTAGATTGATATTACTAAAAACTGCGCTGCTCTTAAAAGCTCCGATTGACATTCTTAAAGCTATATTTGAATAATGGGTGTATGTTTTAATTATAATTAATGTTGCTCCTGTATATAGAATTGAACCTTTAATTTGCATATATAAGCATATATATTTTAATGCATAGATTATTGGTTCAATATTAATTATTTATTGATACCATCATTCAGAAAATTATTCAATTTCAGAATAAATATAAGTGTTACCATATTTTACAAATACACAATACTATATTTATTTATTTATTTATTTAGCCAAAACAATTACAATAAAATACATTAATAATAGCTGATACTTATACTATCTGAGCTATAAGCTCAAATCTGGTATATGGAGTTCAACGATATTACAATTCGTTTTATAATAAAAAACTTATACAAATAAAAATATGATTTTTTAAATAAACATAACATCATAAATAGATAATTTAGAAACAAAATTTAACATCAGTATTACATATAGGTACATATTATACGATATTATGTTTAGACATACAGACTTTTTATAATTTTATTGATACACACATTATCATCAATATCACTAACTATTTTATTTATTGCCTTTTTTATTTGATTTTTATTAATTATATCATTGGTATTATTGGATTGACCTTAACATACCTTTTTTATTAAACTCCTTACTTTGTTATTTTAAGTAGAAAAATAGTTGCTTAGTCTACCAATGATATTTTAATATATTATTAACTGTCATAATTATTAAACCTTGGTAAAAATGTGTGTTTATAAAACGAGTGTTACATAGAATTAATAGTTGTCTAATTAGCATTATATTTTTTTTAATGTTTACAATACGATTTGGATTGTATGACCCGATTAGACGCATCATGTTACAGTGTGTTGACATAGGAGAGAAATTTAATAATTGTTATATACTAGATAAATTGGTTTTTTAAATCTTAAATTATACCACAATAATGTTGTTTCAAGTTTTAAACCCATAAAAATAATAACAATGCACAGATCAAATTAGCTTTCCGCATTTAATGAAACACTACATCCTGTATATTACACCATTAGTCTGTACTAAAACTACATTTCTGAAAAACCCCAACATTAAAAATCCAGCAAAACTTCTTTAATAATTTATCATTATAATATTCTAGATGATTAGTTTAACAAGGTAAAAATTTCAACCACTAAATCACATGTTTATGCGATAGCTAAAGTAAATTTTATTATTATGGAATTCAGCATTGAGATAAAATTTAACTACTGTTATAAATGTGATTATTATGTTCTATACATAATATACAAACCATAATCAACGTCTGAAAAAAATTCGTAACGTCACGAAACTTTCGAATATCTATAAAATACATTAAACACTGATGCGCTAATCATATAAAAGCATTTAAATTGCGCCTTTTTATCTTTGTGTACGAAACAACGCCTATATAGATGTATATCATGCATAAAAAAAACTTTAAATACTTTTAAAAAGCTTATTTGCTAATTGTTTTCAATACCATTACAACTCGCACTGAAACGATAACGACAGCTATAAAACCACAGCCGCGTAATTAATTTCGTCATATTTGACATGAATGGGTGTACCTATATTTATCGGATTGAACGCTGCCAAAATACGTATAAACAAATAAATTATATCCACCAACTTTGTATGCAAATATGAATAATGAATAAAACACTTTTGCTTTTGCTAATATGACCCGAAACTTTTATCTAAGCACCGAAAACTTTCGTTTTCCAAATCCATTGTTAGTCGTACAACACTTGTATTTATAACGTCTGGCGTGTGTGTAAAGAAATTTTTATCGTACGATTTAATCGGCACTGCCAAGTGTATTATAGGCGGGCCTAAATATAATATATTGCCTTTATAATATTATATTTGTGCATAAAATATTATTCGATTGTTAAATCGGAAAATAGACGGTAATATATTATAATTGTAGGGATACGACAAAGAGTACAAACGACGCCCGACGGCTGCATTGAAACTACAATTTAATTTATAATATAATAATAATTCTAAAGGAAATACATTATTATATAATAATATTATCATCCAGCATTAATGCATTTGTGAAACCGTTCCATTCGGTATCGGTAAGTGACGGTAATTATACGATTAAAACGGGTATATTTTTAAAAATAATTTTATGCCATTTAGCGACTTGTGATTTACACGATTTATGCATATTTTATACGCGCATGTGGTCACGGCGATGAATTTAGCTGTGGTTATTGAAAAAACTTATATGATCTTACAATTGCAAATCTGTTCAGTAAAACACAATATTTATTGTTATCGAGACCGGATTAAGTACCTTAATACTTCGTCGGCCCCGGTGGATTTTTATAACCATATTACTGGCTTACTTTAAATGCAACTAAAAATTAGGTATTACTGAACTCAAGTAGAACCCCAGTGCCCCTAACCAGGCTTTATTTTTAGAATATTTTTCCTACTGCATAAATATATATATAATTTATATTTTAATGACTTATTGAAAGGGCTTTGCACCTCCAATTTTCAAATTTAAACTAAAAAAAATATAAATAAGTAGATATTTTAGTAGATATAGTAAATTATTTAAAGTAGGTACCTGCTATTGCTAAAACTTTATAATCAGTACCTAATTGCTAGTGTAGCGAAGTGATTTCTTAGTATTTTATTTATTTTTTAAGTACACGTATCGTTAGGTAATTTAGCAGCACATTTCAAATTTCCTACTGCACAATTAGTGTCCATCTGCACCTTACAAAAAGTCTGCTCCTAACACACCCCTTCCCACTTAATCTGGCCGTAATTAATATATGACGATGATCGTGTTAATGGCTGCTAATAAACCGAAGATTATGGCCCAAATTTGGATAGCACAGTCACGGATCTTGAAATAATGTGTAATTCTTGTATCGTCAAACAAAACTTTTACAATTTTTATTTGCACAGCGCCATTTTCTGTTTTCGTTTTCATTTGCTAACCTTTTAATGAAAGCAAAATGTAAATTTGAACATTATACTTATATCGGCATAATAAACAACACTATATATTATTATAATAAACTATAATAATCATGGTTTTCGTTTTTTTTTTCTTTTTGTACCTACCAAAGTATATAGCCGCATGTTAGACTTGCTTTTCAATCATTGCAGTATATCTACTTCTTTTCTTTGATGGACTAGAAAGCGCCATTCGCGCCAAATATTTTAAGCTCGAGTGAATACCCTATATTATATTTTTCTATAAATACGCGTAAGACATAAATAGGATATCAATTTAGTTTTCACTCGAAACAGTATTTTCTAACTTACTTTGAATAGGACGAAATCTGAATAATATGAAACAGGAAAAGAGGTTATTGTGGGCGGCAATCAGGCGATTCCCGTACAAATGATGACAATCTGCGAGATATTATGATGGAATAATATATTGTGTTTTAAAGCGATTTATCACCCGGTGTCGGAAAACAACATTTTGGATCCGTGATATTAGATTTCGGAAATGATAGTAATATTAATTCCGTGAGCGTGACTATAAATACGTATATAGTATAATGCAATGAGCAAATCGACAGAGCGTCGGTTGCAAGACAATAAGCACGGATTATTATTGTTATTATTATCCATCCATGGCGTATTATGAAACAATACGACAGTAAAACCATATTTGAATATTACACAAAATATACATGATAAAGTATTTATTATGACACACGAGCATTATAAAAGAACGCCACACCCCAAGGACGCCGATTTCCGAGGAAAAAACGTGACATTTGCCACCCTCTTTGGGAAAACTACTGTGAACATATTATAATTTCATAAATATTTTTACGATATCACCTAATTACCTAGACAGCACACAAAATTTGTTTATTCTCAATCATTATTAGAATATGAAATAAGTACAAAAATACTCGATTGTAATTGTCTTGTTTAGATACGTAGAATTTTTGATCAAATGACTTCGATCTATATTATTATCACTCCGGTGGGTAACCATAATATTATAATTTATTCGCGCAATCCTTCAGCACAGGCTGTTAAATTTCCACATGTGAGAAGTGGTGCGAGGAAACAGTACGCTCAAAATTGTCTGTGCTGTATTAGTATATAGTGTATTACGATATTTTAAGTTTCAAAAGAGTTATAAGTGTGCAAGATGTAAAAATATAAAAAAAAAAATTTAAAAATGCTCATAACTGTCCCTTCAAAATCAAAATATCGAAAGAGAGAAAAAACGTCTCCAGGAAACAAAAGACGACGTGGGTGTAATGGCGGTGCCCTCTTAATGACTTCGATCTATATTATTACTATCGCTCCGGCAACCATATTATAATCTACTTACAGTACAACCCTTCTGCACAAAGTGTTAAATTTCCACACCACGGGAGAGATGGCTACGGTACGGTCCGATTTTGCCCGTCGTATCTTTTTAATCGAACGAACTGCACGAAGTAATCGCGAAACGGCAGCATCAGCAATATTATTATTATGTAGGTAGTTATTGAACGTAATACCAAAAGATGGATGGGCATGACGAATAGACACGGCGTGGTTGTTGACTGCATATTTTAGCATAATACACATTGATATTGATATTTCAATGCGCGTAAACGAGACCCGCAGTTTGTTTGTAGGTACCTACTGCAGTTTTCCCGAAATCGCATCGATAATTAAATATTATTATAATATGTATATTATTTGTATCATAACGTCATCATCACGAACACGTTAAATATAATATAATAATAGTTCACAATCACGAGAGCTCAAACTAAAAATTACACGGTTCTAGTGAAATAAAATAAAAATTCTTGATATTATATTTTCAGTGTACAATCTTGTTCAAAGTTTTACACGACATTCGTAAAATTATTTCATAAAAAAACGTAGTTAGTTATAATTCTAATATTATTATTTTTTCATTTAGTCCAGGGTTTACGTTTACCATTGATTAATAAATTATAAACTGTATTATTTTCCCCATCGAGACCATTTTAACAACGCACTTACCCTAACGACACTAAATATAATTTATTTAATTATCTATCTCTTAAGCTTAACTCATTTTCATACAATATAAATGATAATATAATATTAGGGTCGTTTGTCAATAAATTATTCAGCATTCGGGCAATTCCACTGGGTATATATCATACATTCAATTTGTTGACATGCCATTGTCATGTTTATTTAGGTCTATGGTCTATGTTAAGTGGCTCACAAATAAAATATACGCATTGATTATTAATACATTTAAATGTTATATTACCTTATGGATTATAAATATTATAAACCAAATACTAATCAACAATTCAGGAATAATTCAATTTGTGGATTCCATAATGCATTACCCAATGGTAATTCCTATACAGTTAACGTATATGTAATACGTTAATATTTATATACTAAGTTTTTTGTATTAAAGAGCAACATACTCCACCCCAATAGCACATTAAACATACACTTTAAGTAAATATTTATATTTTGTTTTGACCAATGTAAATATTATCTTAATCACGAATCACGTACAAAACGTAATCCAAAAGAATTTTAGTGTTTTCATTTACACTATATTATTACTTATTTATATTTGTTCAAATTTTTTAACACTATCGTGATTCTGGTTTGAGTTGAATAATTTTTCAGTTTTTTAAAATTCAAGTATATAAATATTTATTTTACTTGTAATTTATAATATTTTGTTAGTTACATATGCATCTTTATGTTTATTTTGTTGTCCAGTAACTGTTTTAATAAACAGATAATTAAGCGAAGAATGTTAAGCATACTTTTGCATTAATTGATCACTGAAAATGATGCATGTGAAATAGTAAATCTAATAAACTATATGATTGATAATTTTAAAAACATAACTTTTAGAGTTAAATTGGGAAATTTTATTATAAACTAATTTAATTAGATCAAATTTTCCAAATATTCAAAAAAATACTCGTTTAAGGTTCTATTTCTAAGTGAAACTGTATTTTAATTCTCTAGTAAACTTACAATATCATAATACACAGTACATTAATTATGCGATAAATTATTGATAACTTCTACTGTTATCTCTTGTGTGTAATACATTAATATTAACAACTTAAAAATAATAATTGTTTGTCTTATAGAGAAGAAATATATAACTTGCTTTAAAAATGTAATATTGTGTATTATATTACCGTGGCTAAACTGTGAATTTAATATTGAAAATAATATTTTGATTTAAATCATAAAGCATAAATAAATTCTAATATTATTTAAACAGTGGTTTTCAAATAAGTTAATACATTTTGGGAAAATTAAAAAATAAATAAATATTATTTAACTGGCTTTCTAAACTACAAAATTATCTTGAAATAATTAAACTTTACAAACACAGAGTTTAAAAAATGTAATATACAAGACACAAATGTGTAACGGTTAGTATAATAGTAATAGGACGATTGAAGGGCTTCCGATAAAAATCAAGATAAGACTTCAGGTACTATTGATTTTTATTAAGAGAGGTGAAAAAAAAAGCAAGAGGTATTAGATTTCACCCCACCCGTTGGTCCAGGTACAATTCATATTTTATACATAGAATTTAATGACTGAAACCACTTGACCTCAATACTCGGGGGACCCACCAATACATATTTTACGAGTGTTTTGTCTGTACATTTAATGACATTATTTTGAAGTGCGTTTATAAGTGCACTATTATTAACACAAAATATGCATTTGTATAAATTCGTACTATTCGTGTGTCAACAATCCTAAATTATTATATTGTTTGTTTCGTTCGTTTTTGACACCAACTCGTGAAAATTGGGTAGACCTATCTCGTATATTATATAGGTTAACGCGAACTTGAAATATTTCTTTAAAAAAAAAACCTTTCTTCCATAACTTGGACACGATTACGATGTTATTTTTAACCTCGATGCAAATACGAAGGGAATTTGTTGAATGTCAGCAGGTACATATGTATAAAGTACGAAATGTGACCGATTTATAGGTCGTCGAGACTTTTTGATGTCTCGTGGATCGATAAAGCGATGCTACACACACAGACACACACACACACAAACATAATATGTACGCACTCTGTACGTCATAGCGCATAAAAAATAAATAACATTAAACATACGCACATTTATGTTGAATTGATTTAACACTATACGTGTAATAAATTGTAATATAATATTATCTTCAACTACTACCTTTCATCTTGCACAAATGCACAAATGCTGTCAATCATGTCGCATGACGGCTTCTGTTAGGAATAGAATAATTGATAAAACACAGTTATGTAGGAATATAAAAAATTGTTGGATTTCGATTGATATGAAACATCACAACTTTAAGATATAAAATAACTCGATCGGATAATTTTTTTTTTTTTGAGGAACCAGACAATTTAATATACAATTAAGAGACTAGTAAGCCGTTGTTTTTGATCTCGTAAAACAAAAACCAATGTACACATTATGAACACAAACAACAATTAACGTGAACGTGACTGGTACTACAGTCTCATAACGTAATATTTACGAATATAATATAAAAAATACCTGTGCAATGATGGTTTCAGGCAACCGTGCCACTAGCGTGATATGGACAAGCGTGCGGAACACGTGAGGAAATTGCCTCCGTTAGCCTCATCCGAAGATCTCAGTGAGGATTTATTAGACAGCCCAGAAGCTGACACCAAAAACAAATGTTTGGAAGACATCGAGGAAGTGCCGAACACGCCAGCCAAGGCGTCGAGACAACAAACGATATGTTTGGCGATGCCAAACACCCCAAGGATAGACATTTCTCGAGCCAGCAGTTCTTCGCATCACGACGACAGTAGTCCCGAGAGAGATTTATTTGTCGGTGAGTTGAAGTACCTAAAATATTATAATATTATGAATAATATATGGATAAGATTATAATATTATTATACTCTAAATCAGCCATACTCAATCTTTATTTCTCGGGTCACGTGCAAATTTTTGTTAAAAAAAATATATTATATTATTATTATATTTTTTTTTTATTTTTATTATATTTTTTTCTTAGATTGGCCTATAACTTAGTAATTAAATTATTAATTAACAAGTAATTAGAGAGATAAAGAGTTGAGCAGAATACAAATCAATACAATTTAAATTAATTTATTATCATTATTATAAATAGTTTTTGAATTAGTCTGATTTTTAATTTTGAGTTTTTAACGTATTGCTTGTTTTAAACGCATCCCACCATCCGTATCGGTTTATTTGTTGTGCAAATTCATTTTCTTGCGTGCCTTAATGGTATCGTAAAAGATATGTATATATACTTTGCCACGATTACAATTAAAAGACTTGCGCCTGTTTGCAGCTCTTATTCCCCTTATCCGATCTCCGCCAATATAGACTCAAACATGGTACTCAAGTATATATCAGCTTTTTTTTATTGGTTTATGGCCAAAACCCAAATCTCGTTTAACCGTCGAAATCAAAAGTGAATTTCAAGCAAGGTCTATAATAAAATGTTCTGATACGTAATAACTAAAAATAATGGATACGAGTGGTATACCAGCTGCGATGAAAAGAAGAGTACGAATTTTAGACATTTAACAGACCTATTTATCAGCCGGTTAAATGTTTATATGATATAATCTTGGCAAACATTATATCCAATTTAACGGAATACTCTACAAGAGTTTGACAGATGTAATTACCAGATATTACTTTTTTAACTATACAAAAACCTCGGCAACGTGTATGAATAAACATTGCGTGTTTAACAAACGCAGTAAAACATGTTTAATCTAATTAAAAAATCAACCGAAGCGTATGATGGGGATGTACAACATTTGGTTATAATTTGATTTTTGTTTATCACATGACTTTTTTTAATTATTTTTATTGTTATTTGTTTGTATTAGACGCTGACGGGAAATCAATTGAGTCTGTTAAATCTGGTATAGGATATACGGAAGAGATTATACCTGACCTCCATAGCAGTACTGAAGAATTAAACTTTCACGACTTAACTGAATCAGAAATCAGAAGGCGGCGGTCAAAACTGCAGCCTCAATACGCGGTATTGTTTTAACATAAATAACAATGTAATCTCATAGGTACTGCAATCACAATTACAAACAAGTTAAACTATTAAATCAAACTACCTTTGATTTTTAAATTAAATTAAATACTATTCTTCTGCATGTATACATTTTAATTTTCAAACTTGTTTTGCTCTATATTTGATCTACTTTTTATCAGTTCATTACAAATATGGGTTGAATGGTTACTCGTAGATAACATATATTTCTTTTCAAAATCATTAAAATATGTTTGTCAGTTTAACAATAAAATAGTTAATAACACATATACATTATATTCATACACATTAAACCATTAAATTATAAATCATTTAACTACAGCACTCGAAAATAGTGAATTTTAAAAATAAAGTTATTATTGAAAAAAAAATTTCGCAATAGAATATTGATTGTTATAGACTTAAAAAGGAATAAAATATTTAATGGCATACGTGGTTTTTTATTCATGTTTAACCCATGTTTAAATTATACATATATTCAAATTTTGATTTTTGGAATTTTTATGTGTAGTTAAAGATTATATTTTCAAATACTTAAATTGTTCACAACCTTTAAGGAGTTTTCTGGGGCGATGCTATAAGAACCTATATTTTTTGTACAAATACCCAATTTCAGAAGAAATTTCATATTTGGGAATCGAATGATTGTTCTGAAAATGTTAACGTATTGTAATCGAAATTTGAATAAAAAGTTTCTGAGTTATTCTAATTTAAATACTATGTAAAGATAGTACCTAGTACCTAGTATCTATTAAAAGGATATTATTTACTTTTGTTTTGTTAATTATTAGGGCAATATTAATCTATGAGAATTTTATAAAATTAAAAAATTGTTTGAGTATATATGACTAAGTAGTAATTATTAACAAATATTTAATATTATATACTGAATTATAATGACCGAGCTAGTATCCATTTATAAAGTATTTAATAAACTATTATCCTTAGTATTTAAGGTAGAATAACTAAGAAACGTTTCGTTTAAATTTCATTTACAATACGTCAACACTTTCAGAAAAATCATCTAATTCACAAATTGCATTAAAACATGTAGGTTTTCATTTGAAAAATCAATGTTAGTATAGCCGCAAGATACTCCTAAAATATATTTTTGAAAAATTTAATTATTTGAAAATATTGTTTTTAACTACTTACACTCAAAAATTCTAAAAATTAAAGTTTGAATGTATGCATAATTTAAACATAAAAATGGGGTGATCATGCTTACGAAATCACCCTGTATATCCACTACTTAATTATAATCATATTTTTATTAATAAGTATATAAATTAACTCAAGAAATTATTTTGAAGATCTAACTAGGTAATGTAAAACAAAAATAAAAATAAATAGCTTTAATATTTAAGTTAGATTAAACATGTTATTTTAAATTTTTTTAAATACCTGTTGTTTCATTTACAGGTTTCTGACGCTACTATGGATACGGATTTTGCTGCTGATCGAAGAGATACAGCTAGCGAATCCGGTTTTCTATGCATTAGTGGTCGTAGTAGCCGAGTTTCTTCAGTAGGATCAGTACACTCTACTGCCTCCATAGCTTCTGCAACATCACGTTTGTCTGCTGCATCGAATTATTCCAGAGCTTCCCGAGGTTCATCACCACATAGAGTCCTCTTGGAGACATCGTTTTGTGGTCCAAAATCACCCGAACACTTTGCCAATCGTCAACTTATTCCTATCAACGACGAAGACGACGATCTAAGTGAACCAACTGTCAGACCAAAATTAGCAGACATTGAAACTCAGACAGAACGAAGACCAAAAAAAGTACACGTAGAATCTGTCAAAAAAGAAATTAAAAGCGACCAAGTTAAAGCAAAAGTAAAGAAAACAACTAAATCAAAAGAAATAAAAGAAATAAAAGAGGTTAAAGAAATAAAAGTTACAAAAAATCTAGCCATGGAAGACGAATCAAAAGACAAAAAAACAAAAGTAAAGCCTACTTCAAAAGTAAAAGTCGTTCTTGATAATCCAAAAACACAAAAATTTGTACCATTAGACAGTCTTGATGACGACGATATAGAAATAATTCAGGGTAATGCGCCGAAACAAGTCCCAATAGCTATACCGACGGAAAAGTCATCTCATCCAAAGATATCTACAGGAGAAAATCAAATTTACATTCCATTAAACCCTGATCCAAATGATCCCAACGAACAAGTATCTATAAATCCTACTAGTCCTAAACGATTAAAGCCATTTACAAATCGTACATTAGTGGATTTTATCAATAGAGATCCGGCAACAATTGAATCTTCTAAAAGAATAAGGAGACCAATTAGATCAGGCTCACCAGGAATCAGAGAAGAATTTAAAAAGTTTATATCAAGCGCAGATGAAGAGGCTGACGGAGTTCCAATACAACCTGTAAAGTTAAGAAAACAAATGAGTGTTGAAATGACTAAAAGAAAGTCTATAGATCAAGATTGCTCTTCCAGATCTATGTCACCGTCAATATTTGAAGAATTTCAAAAGTTTATTTCTGAACCAGAAGATGGAGATATTGTTACAAAACTTGAAACAAAAAATCGTTGTTCGGCTATTTCCATTACGAGTCGTGAAGTACAATCTGTAGTTGGGTCAGGGCTAACAGATAGTCCAAATCTTGGAAGATCTTTATCTCCATCAATACACGAGGAATTTCATAAATTTATGGCACAACCAGACGACGAAGAAAAAGGTATCATACATAAAGCATTACCTCACACAGCATACAAAAACCCTATCGAAGGTAGTCCTTCATTGTCCACTTCAAGTAACATTCGTTCGATCTCACCAAGTATTTACGAAGAGTTCCAAAAATTCATTGTAGAACCAGAAGGAAATGATGATTTACTACCACCACCACCACCGAGAAAACACGACAATGATTTACACCCAGATGAAGTTTCCTGTAGTAGATCTGTAAGTCCAGGAATTCTAGATGAATTTCAAAAGTTTATAAGTGAACCAGACGATGATTCGTCAGGTAGAAGAATATGTGATCCTGCGCCACCCGCAAAAAGTCAACAAATGATTAAAGTCCAAGTACATTGTACACCAGGAAGTCCACCACCAGAACAAATAGTCATAAAAAATTCAGGAAGACCTAAGTCTGATGATCTAGTGAAAATCATACCACTTAAAAGCGAAGACGACGATTCAGGTCAGCTACAATCTGTCTCTTCATCGCAAGCTCAGATCCTCAGGAGGCGTTCCGAATCTTCCAAGGAAGCCAGACCGAAAACCGGTAACCAATAAAATACCCCAAAACCGGTTTTTTTCGGCGCATTACTTTTTTTTTTAGCAATTAAACAAATCATAATAACCCAGTGCTTTCTTAACTGCTGTTTTTAGTGTGCATAACAGATTAATATATTTTTTGATAAACTGATCGTGATAACTAATTATTATATTTACACTTGTTAATATAGCATCTAAATAATGGTTATCCCATGCTAACATGGAAAATTAAAATATTTACATAACTAACATGGTATTTTAATAAAATAATCTTTTTTTTTTCAAAATCACTAATTTCATGTTATATGGGAAAGTTTAAAAGAGTAAATTAATAAATTAAATATAATTTACTTCAATTGTATTAACCAACTTGTTTCATAAATATAATTTAGTTTCTAAAATGTGGCACATAACTAAATCAGTATTTTCATAAAAATAACAGAATTTATTTTTTGTTTCTTATTTAACTCAATTCGAACATATTTTCTAAAAATATAAAATTTTAATAAATCTAAACATGATAAATATGAAGTATGAGCATAACAGATCATTTAAAAATTCAAAGTAGTAATATTTTTTTTTCAAATATGTATGCAATATATATATGTTTTTTTTAAACTTAAACTATTAAAAAAATATTAATTTGATAAAAATTAACTTTGGATAAAAATTACACTAAGAAGCTCTTTAGGCTTAGGTCCTCAAAACATAATTATAAATAGTTTAAATTAGGCCATACAGTTAAAATAAAGGCGCGTAGAACTCATGATCTAGTTAAAATGTAAAAAAATTGAACTAAGCAATATAAATGATAATACATAATTTATAACTATAACAGTTATTTGATAAGTCATAGGAGAGATTTTAGTAATTCCATAATGGTATTTTCAAACACTTGTATAATATATGATGGTGTATATCGGATATAAGTCCTCCTGGGGTGTTGAAATGCGAAAGAACCAACAGAGGAAGGACACTCTCGTTGAAGACGTACAGAGACCTACTCGTTCGCCATCCCAATTAGTTTTCCGTGTGTTATTTTCTATCTACTAACATTTTACTAGATTTCTTAGTCCGGAATGGCATTATAAAATATATGTACTTTAGGTACAATGGATAAATCTAAAGACCGTAGAGGATCAAGTCGTTCGCTGTTGGGATCACTTTTACAACGAGCTAGCAGTTTTAGAAGTATTAACAAGAAATCTCCAAAGCGATCTAGTGTGTCAGAGTTTGTTGATATTGATCCAAAATTTACTAACGTAGAGTTCAAATTTAATCAAGATGTAAGTGCCGAGCGAATGATTGAAAAACTTTTGAATGATAAACGTTACAGTGGTAATATGATTTTCAGATAGAAAAGGATACGGTTATAATCCCATTGCACTCCCCTAATGATAGTTTTGACGAACTCGTTGTTAGCGATTCAGATTCAAAAATCACAAGGGCAGTTGTTCACGTTTCATATGAACCTAAGCAAGTTGAAGTAGAAACCGTATCGAATAAACAATTATTCAACGATTTGGTAACACACCAAAATAAAGAGCTAATAGAATCAATTGACAAAGTTAATGTTGTTGATGATACTATTAAAAATATTCAAATCATCAAAGACGACATTTGGAACAGTAGCGAAATCGGTGGTTGCAAAATTACAAATAATTTAGTAAAACTCGAAGAGTCGTCTCTATCGCCCGGATTCAGTAGGTAAATAATTTTTATTCGAAATACTATATTATATAAAAATGCAAGTTTAGTTACCTTGTAATTACGCCATAAGATAATATCTACATGTATGATAAATACGTTTATCTATCTTTAAACAGATCACAAGATCCTGTGCACTCGGCCAATAGTAACGATACGTCACCAGACTCAGAAGTGATGTCATCGCTTTCAATTGCTGCCACCGAAGAAGAGAAGAAGACATTATTCAGCCACCCAAATTCGATGGAAGAAGAATTGCCACACGTTCCTACGACACTCCCTCTAGAAAGGTATGTGCATTGTACAAGTAATTTATAATATTTATATACATTATTATTTTTATTACATATAATTATTAATTAATACATAGTGTTTCTAAAAAATACTTCCAAAATATATTTAAAATACTTATCAATACATGTTACCCCAAATTCTAATTAGCTGCTTATTTATTAGAAATATTCAACCATACCAACAATGTAACTATCGTCATATCATCAACCATTTTGTCATTTCGACATTATAAATAACACATTAATACTATAATTATATGTTTGAAATTTGAAACCATAATTCACAATCGTATGTAGTGTAACAAGGGCGGTAAGTGAGTTTTTCAGTTGTGGGTAAAGAATGCAGTACGAGCCTCAGACGAAAACTATATTTCACCCAAGACCAAAATTGCCTTTCTTCATAATTCAGTAGCCACACATTACTACTGTAATCCATAATGGTCTGTTCTCGCTATTCTCGATATGCTAGTATTTAGATGTGCCAAACAGTTTCGTAGAACAGCACGGAAGTAATCCACTTATCAATTAGTATTTGATACATCAGACAAAACGTGTCGATAAGTTCGTGTATGTTAATCTGACTTGGACAGTAACTTTTCTGACTACTAAAACCTTTGATAGTTAGGTACTTATAAATATCCAGAATACAATGGAAACTGCACAGGCAGACATATGTAGTGGTGGTGGTAGTAGTTTTACATAGTAATTTTACTTTGTAAACTTCGATAGTAGTTGTAATTTATAATTGATTTGCAACCGAGGAGCCTTTATACATCATACTATAAAATATTGTCGTAAATCCGATATCACTTTCAGATCGGTGGCCGTGCCAATTATACCCGTCAAGCATCGGATCGCCGAGACGAAGACTTGTTCATTGGATAGACCGACTCCCCGGTGCAGTACCCCCAATGCCACCGACTTGCCTTCCGGACTAGGAACTTACGCCATCGCGGCTGCGTTCGAAGACTCGCCTGTTGTCACCAGCAAAATACAGATCATACTACCGAAGTAAGTGCCATTGAGGTCGCATTATTATTTATTATCAGGGCTCGGAACACTGTCAACTTATTGAAATTTTAATTAGAAAGCTGCATATATAATTCTAAATCTACAAATCTACACAAATTCATACCATTATATATACAACTCAAATCCAAAAATGTATACTGCATAATTCTGCATATTTTACCAAATGTAAGTGATTTTTATTATAATTTAAAGATTTAAATATATTTTGTTAAAAAACCAACAAAAAAAATGTCAACTATATAAAAAATTTAGTTTAAAAATAAAGAGCATTCACGCACCACGGCCATCTATGGTATATTATTTTGAATCATACTACAGAGTTAATAATTATTTTTATTGTGAATATATTTAATGTTAATATTTAAAATTTATAAAAGTAAAAATTTAATTTTCATAATAATAAAAATAACAATGCATATTAATACAGTTTTTAAAAATTAATGCACTTTTTTAACTTTTTGATATATAAATGTATAATTAATAAAAAAAAAATGATAATTTGAAAAAATAGTATTAAATTAACTGTTTAAGTTTTTTTAGAGCATAAATATGTGTGCGCGTATTTCATTGTTTTATTGCTTATACAATTCCGAGTCCTGTTTATCATTATTATTTATTTTACCGAGTACGATTCACTTGTCAATCCACACAAAACCGAGCCAGCTTCAGTCGTAGGTACATATTTATATGCGTAAATGCAATAATATACAATATACAATATATGTACTACGCATATAATATGTAGACGGATGAATTTGTTTTCCAGAAAATCGTTAGTTTTGAAGAAACAAGCTTCCTCGTTGACAAAATAGCGTATCGTAAACCAACATAATTTTCTAACAAAAAAAAGGTACGAAAATGTTCGATAACCGAATAAAATATATTATATGGCATTGACGCACGTGTGCATGTACCTGTTTTACCTATATGCAAATGTAGTGTATATATATATATATTATGTTATATATATTACACGCATAATCAATAACACATTAATAATAACAATGTAATAACTAATAATGCATTAATACCCAACAATATAAGCAATGTCGGTACGCGTCGCATATATGGTATACATAATTATGTAGATTAACGTAATTTTCGAGTTAAAAGGCTTTATGGTATACGTTTTCTTGGAATGAGTTCAATCGTAATTATGTGTTTGATATATAATATTAATATGATTTAATTTAGTTTATTTTAACATGGTAGTCATTTCATTCATACTACGCATAAAAGTTATACATTTTTTAAATAATATATCTTTTTAAATTCCATTGTTGACTTTTCAAAACCTTTATGCACAAAATTCTTAACATAATATTACAATACACATAAAAAGTGTAAAGCAACTAATTATGTTTTTTTGCCGTTATATAACCCCGTCAAAATGATATTTACATTCCCGTATTTTATTTGAAATTCTTAAAAAACAAAAATATTTACTCGTGCACCTTTGGGACATATTTTAATTAATGGAACAACTATTATACCGTTTTACATACGATACTTTAACCGTATGCAATTTCTCGTAATACTAGCGTTGTAGATATTTACTTAGGGGCTTATTTATTTAGTTTTATTTATGGAACAATAATTTTTCTGTTAAACCATTAGCGTTTTCGAGTAGGTACATATTACACGGTATGCCCTTCTGTAGCCTGTCGGTTTGTTTATCATACCTAATATACGTAGGTAATCGTCTCTTACCAGTAGTGATAAATCCATAATAATCTTATTTTGTATTTGTACCAAAGCATGAAATAATTATCAATAATTTTAAACTAGAATATTATTTAAATAAAATTATATACCAAAAATATTATAAATATACATTTTTCAAACTATACTTTCAAAAAAATTAATAAAAGTATTGGGATAAAAAACTTTTTCTTGGATTTTTAAACGAGTAAATCAAAAAACTATAAGACTTATTTGCAACAGATCCATCGTATTACAATTGATACAGACGTTTAAATAAATATATTAACTCACCGTGTGCTTGTATAACTTTTAAACGAAAATTACATGAAAACTACATTTTTATCGACGAGGTAGTTTATGAAATGGAAATGAAGTGGAAATAAAACAATAAGAAACCACTGCATAACTAAAATAAAACTTTGAAGTCGCTGTCATTGCCATCGCGAATCCGATAGTGTTTTATGGTTAACTTGAATCGAAAACGAGTAGTGAGGATTTTTTGTGCTATTTGTATGTGTAGACTTTTGGTTAATAATAACAAATAAAAACGATCACAATGAATTCAGAAATCCGAAAATCCGATAAAGCCTTTCCATATACCCCGTCAGCGATATTAAACGACAGCAAACATGAAAACCGCACTTTGGGATTTACGGCTTTGTGTAATATACATCGTTGCACGACGCACCACGTGCAGATGGTACGATTAATAAATAAAATATTTTTTTTTTATCGATATGTTTTAAGTGCACGTACGAGTGTAGCAGTACCGCAACATGGTCAGCTCAGTGTATGTTTATTGTAATATATCTCTGAAACTAGTGTAACTGTGGTCTGGCTGACGTTCTATAAATATACATATTATAATATTATATGTACCATTAAAAAATCTGTGAGAAAAAAAGTTTTAATAATATTAATATATTACATCCTTCGGAGTTCGCAGACTTTGATAAATCTTACACATTATTATACTTCATATTAACAAATTACATTAAGTATGATTTACCTAGGTACCTACTTTTTGCTGATAAAATAGTGTCGTGCTACACTTACAAATATGTCATACATACATGCATGCATACATAGACACATAGTCGAAAATAAAACCGTAAAAACATATCCATGGGAACATTAAGTAATATCACTATAGTGGCAATTAAATACGATCTTCTCCGATAGAACGATTCCGCCGCCACACCATTTTTTTCGGTATCTAATTTAATTAATCATTCAAATATATACAAATATTTTATTTTCTCCATAAAAACTCAAAATCAAATGTCTGTATCAAACGCAAGATTGATACTTTAAAATATTTAATGTAGATCGAAAAAAATCAGTTTCAAACTGCAACTACTAACACGCCAAATCACTAACCATATTAAAGCACTATAACCTCTTACGTAACCTAACAACTTCCACTATTTCCTAGCACGACTAAAACCATTCAAATTCCTCAAACGCATCCAGGAGTGACCTAATTAATGTCTGCACAGTGCACATGAGCCAAATGCAATCTAAATAAACACAATCACAATGCTCGTAGCCCGTTCACAGCAGTCGAGTAATGGTATGCACTATATATGATGCGATTTAAAGACCTGACACACGATTAACGATTTAGTTTATTAAGCTCAATAATAAATTTTGACATTGTCTAAATGTTTACATAGTTTATCACCTCGGGATTGAAAAGACGACAATGTTTTATGACCGTAACCTATTCCTCCATAAATGAGATCCCGTCATCCTCCACTGTTTATTTTTTTTTCTAAAACAAAAAAAAAAACAATTGCATACTATTTTCCTTCGTTTTTAAAATAAGAGATGTTAATTTATTTATTAAGAGTACGGGCAGATTATTAATTTGAATACTTATTATTTCTGCCCAATAAGTAATAATATCATTCCACATATTATATCATATATATATCGATATATTTTTCATATACCGGGTAGAGATTGAGTAAAACCGGGTTCACAGCTACGTCCTCTATCCAGGAGTTGAGATCGGCCCAACTCTGGAAATTTCCTGGTAGATCATGGTTAGTGACAACAACAGTCAACCAGAATAAACGATAAAAGGCACACGGCATAACAGACGAAGAAGCCGTGAGCTTGGCTTTATTGATACGCTTTTGTGGACTAGTGTACGCCAAAATATATATGTGCATATATTTTAATGATTATAGAAAATGGCATAATATAATAATAGGATTAAATTAATGATTATAAACGCAAATGTGTCCGTATAAAAAGTTCCATCTGGGGCGATGACCTCCTCCCATCCCCCCTCTTCTCACTAAATACGTCTCTACGTAGATTTCAAAATAGAAACTTGCCGATAAAAATATAAAAAGTCAGATACCTATTTTGAGATATTTTTAGATCTTTATAGAGCTCTGCTATATCATTATTATTGTTCAGAGATTATAATATGCATAATAACCGCGCACATTACGTATGACGAGCAATTATAATTACAAGATTTCCTTGTCTTGTTTTCCGGAAGATTCAATAAACCCGCCGCAACCACCGTCCAGACACCGACCACCGATCCTCCGAGGCGCCGCCGTGCACGTAGCGTCAACATGCCGTTGAGCTGTTCACGAGGCCGCTGGGTCGACTTCGACGACGACGAATACGGCGACAACCTCAAGTGCGGTGGCGAGGCGCCGTTCAAGCCCAGGTCGCCCAAGAAGATCACCGTCCTGCCCATGTCCATGAGACCCCGCCGGCGATCGTCGTCCACCAACGCGGACCACAGCCGTTGCGGGTGCGACTGTCACCTCCATCACGGAGGACATGAACCGTGGCCCGCGGTCACCAGAAACAGAAGCGACACGACTTGAACAAAACCTCTCCCCCCCCCCAAAAAAAAAAAAAAAAATAAAAACGTCGAACCATCGTCATCGTCCCCGCTAGACCACGTCGTCGTTTTCCGTCTCGGCATTCGCTTCGGCGGTAACGATAATAATATTATAATTTTCTGTTATGAAATACTATTTATATACCTACTGTTATTATTATTATTATTATTATATTCATTGCGATTTATGTGTTATATATATAACGATATTTTATAATAGGTGTGTTATTTACGCGCATATGTAATGCACATTATATTATGTTGTACCCATTTAATTATTACAATAATTATTATGTTATATTAAATATGAAATATATATATTATTTACTAGCTGTGCCGTGCGGCGTGCAAGTTCTGCGGAATATTGTAGTCGAAAGAAACACTCGTAAACTGCAGCGTAGGTGTTCGGCCATAGGCGACAAAAATCGTGGTCACGATACAAAATTCTGTATAAAAAAAAGAATATATATAATAAAAAATTTGAAAAATAACAGTTAAATTTTACGCACTGCCATTCTTTAAAAGATATAAAATAAATGAGTTGACGGCGGTTGTTGTACACCTACGTACGACGATTCTGTAACAGTCTCCACTATATACGTTTAATAAATCGTACTTTGGCCACTTTTTCACTTTCCATTTTTAAAATAATATACATAATAATATTATATAATGTACCTAACGATATTCTTACGGTAAAGGTTTAAAAATATTCTATTTATTCATTTTCATAGACGTTTTATTGTTATTATAATACTATTAATTATTATTATACATGCGATGATGTATTCTGCGTGGATAGATGTGTTAAAAGTTCCTTTGAGGCCGACCATGGTGATAATCATAACATTATACTTTTTTTTTACAAATCGATAATATAATACGGACCACGCGAAATATTGCAAATTATTATACCGTACAATATTATGGAGCAATTTGTATGCGTCTAAACTCGATATTCCCAACATTTTATGAATCTATATTATTATAATAAGACAATATTATTATTATTTCATAAGTTCATAATATTATAATAAAACGTACATTATATAATAACGTTTTTATTCTGGTGAGTTGCGTGTGAAAATCTGACCAAAGATTCCATGGATGTGTTAAGTACTTGATGCGGGGCCAAGTTTGGTCAAGGGACTTTTTCACGCAAATACATTTTTTTTTTTTTTATTAGAATTTTTTAACAAACATGTTTAGCAAAAATTACACACTTAAGTGTTAAATATATTTATTATTATTATTATATAATTTATTGTTAAGTTTTAAATTCTAGATATTTTAGACCAAATAAATAGAATTAACAACGTTAAATAGGTTATATAGGAAATCATTGTTGTCTCTCTGACAATGCAAATATTATGTTTCTCGAGTTTTTAGACCATATATTTTCCACTTCGATGACTTTGTTCACTTAATAATTTAGTTGTTAAGATTGAACTATAAAATGAGCAATTTTTTATTGATGCAGAGTAATGACAATACTATACGTATTGATTAATAATAAAATTTAGTGAAATAAAATGCTAAAATAACTAATTTGGCTCATTCTTTAATTGTATTTTATATTGTTTTATTTCATTTATTTCAGAACAGATTATTATTGCATGAAATTAAGTCTATTTAACGTACGTGATTAAAGGTACGACTGATTTGTTTCTAATTTTTAACCCTATTGTACATGAAAAAAACATGTTATTTTATACTGTTGTTATTTGTGTATTATGTATGAAAAAGATTACTATTAAAGCGAAAACAATTTATATTAGTCTATTGATTATTTTTTATTTTTACCAACACCTATACCTGTATTTATCTTTGGTATCTGATATATTGTCAGTGAGTCAATATATTGCTAACGACTGGCGAAAGATGGTTAGTAAAACGTTTGTATAAGTAAATTGATTCATTTTATTGTCAAATAAAATAAAAAACGGATTATCTAATGAAAAAAAATAATGTGCCAATGAATATAGATTGGTAAAATTATAATTTTAAATAACTATTAGAACGTTTGTCATAAATAAAATGTAATTTAAGAAATATAAAATTTGGCAATACGTTGTAATAAATTATTTGGCATGTTATGAAAAAGAGCCCTTCAGTCATTTTAGTAAGTTATGCCAACCTTGAAAAATATGCGATGAATGAGAACGAATAATTTTTATTTATTTTTTTCAAAATAATCTATGGCCATGAAAACATGTTTATAAATTGCTCTAATATTTACCATTTGCAGTTGACGACTAATAACATAACTGTGTGAAATTTATTCATCAATATTATTTTCTTACGGAACATTATAACAACAAATTTCAAACTCGATAATAATATTGTTTTATAGATTTTCATATTATAAAAAACCATATAACTCTTGTAAATTATAACATTTTCTTCATTTACTACAGCCATATAGAGTATAATGTATATTATTATGGACAGTATATAAATTATGGAAAGAAAACTTAAATGCACTAAATAATATTTAAATGTTAATATATATGAATTTGAATGTACTGTAAAAACAATGATCTTGGGCGTTTGAAAAAAAACACATTATTCTTAACGATACAATTAAACATTTTGTACAGATATAATTAGTCTTAATTACAACTGCAGACGTGTACACAAATATGGTTTCCAACACATTCAGATGGTAAGTACACTGATAAACTTTTCACTCGCTTCGAAGTGAATATTTTTTAATGACTTCAAAAATAGTTTTCGCGAGGATCTTTGATAACTGTAAAAAAACAATGGATTAACATTTAATAATACTAATATTCCTTATGAACCAAACAAATATGTTGTTTTGGAATAATAAAGACAAATTACTACTCGAAAAATACCAATTTAAAAACAGCCAAAAGTTGGGCTTATTACTAATAAAAAAAATTAATTTTTTTTAATTTTTAACTTGTTGAACTAATGACAATATTATTTTAACTCTTATTATGCTATTTATAGATATTTTTTTTCTATAAATATTGATGAAAAAAATTATCACTTGGTAAAAAAAGCTTAGAAATTTAATATAAGGTTACTCGTAACTTGTTATTACAGCTATTAAAAATATTAGAATATCGTCAAAATAACGAAAATTTCCAAATTATATTGTAGTTACAAATTTATAAAATGTTCAATTTTTCTAGTTAAGACTTGAAAATAACCTATTTACTTCATTCTACGGTAAGTCAATATTGACTCAAGTCTAAAATGTTAATAACAATAATATATTATAATATAAGCATAATATATACACTATTATAATAATTAAATATTAATAATATAATAAATGCAATATATTCAACAAAAAATAATTCAATCAACCGTAGTGAAATAAATTACTGTTAAACCGATGTAAATATAGTATTTATTATATCATAAAAATTTTATGATAAAATATACTTAATGATTTAGGCGGTCTTCCTTCAATCAGAATCGTTTTTCGTATGCAATAATTTATCATTTAATTCGAATTTATCACATACTTTATAAATTACAGCGATTTACTCAATTACGAGGTACACTCAACATCTACAACTGTACAGCAGAACGCGGTCATCTACTTTCCCTCTTTTTTAAACTGAGATATGTCAATATTATTTTCCATATTAACTTTAAGCTTAGGGAGTTAAATGCAGTATTTATTAACTATTAACTTCTAACTCAAAATTCTTGTGTTCGCTTGATTTAACTTTATTTGAGTTAACCATTTCTATTAAATTACCCAACTTTGAATTAGTAGCGATGTACGTATAGGTATGTATTATATCCAGATATCCTTATAAGTTATAGGTTGGCAAATGCATTTTTAATTACATAATTAAGTTAATGATATATAATTAATAATTATGATATATCGTTTACGATAATATGTTGTACAAATACATTCAAACCATACCAAACTATGTGTTAAAATTCGAACCACATAAGTTTTTAACTAATCCACGACGTAGCCACACGGGCCTATTATACTAAATTTATTTATTTTTTTAAATCATATTATTAATGCCTGAGCATACTGATTAAATCGCTATATCGTAAAGAGGAAACCTATTATGGCTAGGTAATGCAAATCTACTTACGACTGATTAATAATAATTTAAAATTCTTACCTCCTTTGAATTTATATTTTTGAGATTTTTTATTGAACTCTCCTTAGTAATATTTTCTATGTATTGCTCCAAATCAACTTTTGATTCTTTTTTATCCTTGCTTGATTTACTACTTTCAATGATGCCTTCAACTCTTTTTAAAAGTTTAGAATTAGATTCTTTACTGAAATCCAAAGTAGGTGGTTCGTAGGGTTTCACATCTAAGAAAAAGATTACAAATAACAAATATAACTATCACTCAATAAACTTGTTTATTTTTTAAAGTATTAGTTTTATTATGGAATCATGTACATTCGTACGACGTCTTACTCCGAATAGCCTTATAAGTAGACTGATTAACTTCTTACCAACAATTGATGATAATTGTTAAATATTATTCAGTTAATAAAATAATTCACGTTTAGTTATATAAATATATTAGTATTTTTTTTCTACCATACTTAATAAGTTTCATCAGTTCTTTTGATTCCGACTAGAACATACTATTATGTACTAACAATAATTATAAATAAATTTTTTTCATAGACTCAAAATTATTTGAGTTTGATATGATTATACTACGAAATAAGTGATATATTTTAATCTTTACCCCATCTAGCTGTACAATAATGTGAAATTACATTCTTTCATCCTAATGTGTATAAATAACTAGATTTATGAAATATTTAGATTGGGTGCAAAAACAAAAGAGTAGGTACCCACCTAAATACAATAATGGTTGAATAAACTATTAATTAACGTAAATCAGTTAAATACCTGTGTTGAGGAATCTTAGGATATCCTTTCGTTTTCCTTTAATGGTGGTCGTCAAATATATCTCCAAATCCTCATGGTCTTCGTCATCATGGTCATCATTGTGACCCTGATGATTCTTGTCTTTGACAGATTTTTTATGAGTTTCGTGTTTCGTTTTCAATTTTTTCCTATACTTGTCTTTGTCATGATTCGATACTTTTTTTTTGTTATCATCATCATCATCATCATCATCATTATTATTATTATTATTATTATTATCATCATCATTGCCATCATCGCCATCATCGTCCTTCTCACCACTGGAAACATCGTTGTCGTTTCCTGCACTACCGCTGTGCGAATCGTCACCACTTTTGAAACTACCACTTTGGTTGTCAGAATTTTGGTCTTCATCGTCATCATCGTGAACGTCACTGTCTTCATCAGACGATGCAGCTCTGGACGATTTATCTACGTCCGATTTGTTGGGTTTTTTTACGCATGACACGCCGTTGCCTTGGGGTCCATCCTGATATAAGAACGCTACACACACCACAGCCAATAACCATAGTTTACAGACAACGGTCATCTTTTTAGTTTTCGACTGTACTTACTATGTAATATTTTTGAGGTGATGTCGAGTCGATTTCGTGTGACTAATACACGTCCCAAATGTGCCAAATCCTTTTGCCTACTAGAATCGCATTGATAACAGTATTCGTCTCACATACACACACATACACATACACACACTGTAATGCAAATGAGAAGTCGTTTTCTATAGTCAAAAATTAGCATACATTCTATATAGGATACGGTTTTAATTTTTATTTTAGCGAAAAATCACGAAATTTAAACAACAAAAGCATGTATGTATACGCATCGCACTTAAGTGTTAAAAAATAAATTAAGGGAACCTACACGATGATGGATGAAATTTTTAGGTATGTCTCTAAAATATATTATGATTGATAAACAATTGAAAGTACAATCGAAATAGAGTGAAAACCACTAACTAAATCAAACAATATTTAATTATTATTAATATGTTGAAAGATAATCGACTTTTTAATAGGGTATATATAATAGGTATAAATAGGAAAGCCTCTATAACGTCTCTGGAAAATTATTTAAAGTACCTACGTCTTCATTAATAATGAAGAATATACTTACATTTTTATTGTATTTTATTTTAGTTGTGTATAATATTTATGATATACAAACACACAAAATATATTTGTTAGCTTCATAACTATGAAGCTGAGTATAATTTAAAAACACAAAAATTTGAAATACAATTTTGTACCCCAACATTTACCATACCCTTCCAACAATATAGGTAAAACAAAAATAATCCAATTACAAACATTAAACGCTATATTAAATTGTATAAATATTCAACATACTACTATATATTATATAATGTATAATATTATATTTTATGATTATTGATATGATAAAAATAAATTAAAAAATAACGATATATTATTTTTATAAATTTCTGGTATGCCAAAAAAACTCACTCTGTACAGTGTACATATTATAATATTATAATCATAAGTATATACTGAACAAAAAAAAAACAGTTATGTAGTTATGTGTGTGACATATGGTACATTTAGAAAGAATTTTTTGTTCATTGTGCATTCGATTATAATAACTTGTGTAGGTACACAAAATGATTGCAAAACACAATTATGTAAAACATAAATAACTAATACAATTATCATACACGCATCTTATTTATCGCATATTTCAGTGCTTAAATATCGTAAAAATGTATAAGAGTTCAATTGTTTTCATTATATTTTGTATCAAAGTAAAATAAAACAAATGCGTCATAATACACGGCAGGCACGGATCCAGCCCGAGATTAAGGGGGGGGGGCGAATATTTTACATACAAAATAAAATATCTAATAAAATATAATATGTGGGCAAGCGCACATATTTGTGTTCAAAAATAACTTACACGAAACAGTTATGGTTAATACAACTTTATAATCAATTGATAAATTCCAAATAGTGAACTTAAAACTAAAACATGAGTCATGAATATAAATATTAAAAAGATAAAAAACGTACATAGTCACTAAATTTAAATTACAAAATCTAGTCTTCTATTAGATTTTGCAAATACATCAATCACATCCTCAGAGTTTATTGGTACATCACGATGAGCATGTAGTAAAGCCAGTCCATTCAATCGATCTTCCGAAATTCTTGTTCTCATCCGTGTCTTATTCGCCTCAGAGATGAAAAATTGCGTTCTGCTGATGCAGTGGTCGCTGGTAATGTCACAAGTATATTTAATAGAATATTGATTTCAGGAAAACAGTCGTAGTCACAACGTTTTAAAGCATCAATATGAGTCACAGGTAGTTGCTTTTCATTGAGCCAATATTCGTGCCAAAGTGTTAATTCTCCAGTTATGCGTTTTTCAAATATATCATGAGATACATTTAAATAATTTGATACTACATCACCAAATTGATTAACCACGTTTAAAATCTTATTTTCTATTTTAGTCTTATCGTTAAAAATATCTTTTTTCTCAATTATATTCGGCAGAACTATATCAAGATCGTATACTGATAGTGAAGCTTCGTCAAATCTTGATTCTAAATCAGCTAATAATTCATCCAAAAAAGGAATAAAAAGGACAATTTTATAGTATTTTTCAGGTGTTTCAACTTGAAAATTTTTTCTATTTTTCATCGAGCTTGTTAATCTTGGCATATTTATGTCTGATAGTCCTAAATTGACTAGCTTATGTTTTGTGTTTTCAAATATTTTATTGAAACATTCATCACTGTTCAAACGCTTCTTTTTCAAAACGGAAATTACAGATTTAATTAATGTCATAGCTGATAATTTATCTTGACTTTTAGATTGTAACAATTTAGCGATTGGTGATGTTATTATAAACATTTCAGAAACAATATTTAACGTTAAAAGAAACTCAGGAGTAGTTACTGACTTAGATAAACAAGATGCCTTAGATGCGGTGCTAATATCATCCCAGTCTGATATTTCATCTAAAGCATCAATTATTGAACCTAGTCCTGAAGAGAACTGTAATATACAATCGTGTTTTTCTACCCACCTAATTTCACATAGAGAGTGCAATGAGGAATTCAATGTTTTTTTCAAAACAAAATTTTTTTAGCTGAAGAACTGAAAAAATGTATAACTTCTTTTATCAAACCAAAAGCGTTTCTTATGAATTTGATTTTACATCCTTTCATAATCGATAAATTTAGCGCATGACTATAACATGAACATTTTATTGCGTTTTTCATTTTTACTCTTAACATATTTACAGCTCCACATTTTTCTGATAGCATGACAGAACAACCGTCTGTTGCTATTCCAACACATTTATCAAGAGGTAAACCAAATTTATCTAAAATATTTATTACTGATTTACTAATTAATTCACCAGTGATTTTTGGTTCAACTTCTCTTCCAGTATCTAAAACACCAATAAAATCCTCAAATACTTCATTTTCATAAACATACCGAATAACAGTAACTAGTTGAGAAATTTTTGACAAATCGATTGTTTCATCGAAAATAACGCTGTAACACTTAGATTGTTTCACTCTGTCTAAAACTTTTTTCAAAATTAAATTTCCCATGATAAATATTAGTTCATTTTGTGTGGTTTTACTTATATATGTAGCTCTAGATTGAGTAGTTAAAAGATGATTTTTAAAGTTTCGTCTCCAGCTGATATTCTGAAATTTAACAACTCTCTGAAATTTCCTTTATTTTCCGACGGAGTATCAGAATCGTCATATAGATTACCATCATCACGATGCCCCCTAATAGCAATATTCTGTCGACCAAGAAATGCTATGGTTTCAATAATAGGTTTTAATCTAGCCCTATTTTCTAGAACTTGTTGATGACGTGCACTATTAAGTATATTAATTACTTCATTTTTAGGATTGTAATAATTATTTAAAAATGCTTTTCCATCTTGAATGGAGTTCTTGTGATAAATATTTTTATTATGTGTTTCGAGGTACCCATCTTTCCCAAGTAATTTTGCGAATTTGATTAAAGGATTAGATACAAGACATTTTAAGGGCATTACGTTATTTGACCCAGTGCCAGTTTTCGTGTGATTAAAAATTGCACAGTAAATACAAAATAAACCTGCTTCTGATTTTGATAAAACAAGCCATTCATATTTATCTAAATGCTCTTTTTTCACATATCTTTTTTCAATATAACCATTTTTTTTATGTGTAGAAAAAGGATAGTTATTACAACTTATTGGTTTCCAATGATTTTTTAATAATTCTTTTTTTACTAAATACGTAATAATAGTTTTTGATTTTAAAACAAAGCCTATATCTAGTACACCATAAACATAATTAACTTCTTGTGTTAACTCACGTGGTTGCAGTTCCACACTATTTAAAGTATCTATGATAGAACTATTGTCAACATCGGCAGATATTTTTTCATACTCATTATTTGATGATGATTGATTACCTTTACTTAGTTTACTCGCTACATCATTTTTAATAATTTTGTTGGGGTCACTTTTATTTTTTTTAAAATAATTTAACATGAAATCCGCACTTCTTTTGGACATGGTAATATTATTTGAATTAAATACAGGCGAAGCGTATACTTAATTGAAAAAATATTCTAAACTTGATAAATAAATCAAGTCGGTAAATGGACGAGATTGTAAAAATTATGAAAAAATATTTAAGAAAATATCACGACGCGATGATGTTTTGTTCATTACTGATAGCTATTTGCCGCACCGCCCGCACCGTGGTAATGCTGTGGCGTTGTCCATCGACTATCGTTATCGCTAATTCCAAAAATAGCTCTGAACGTATTACGTCAACATACCTAATTCTTATTATTATTATTTAGTATTTGAAATAAAACTATACTATAACTTTACAAGATTACAACTGTATATTATAAGAATAATATATAAATATAATATATTTATGTATACAATGATTGTCGTGGTCGCCGTCATCGACAGTTTTCTGGGAACAATTAACCATTACTTTGTTAAAAATGAACAAAAATAAAATCCGAATACACCATTGAAAAGAAGACGTTTCACTGAATAACCACGTATACTATATAAACGGAAGAATTGCTCTGATAACCGAGTAAATTATAAGGCCAAAAATAAGCTTATACAAATTGACAATTGTCTACTACCCGTCGACCGTGGCACTCAACGTATTAAAATTAGTTTTAAATCTTTTTACTGGGTATTTTTCCTAAACAAAACACAGCTTACGGGGGGGGGCGAACGCCCCCTCCGCCCTCCTACTGAATCCGCGCCTGATACACGGACACTTATTGGACAACAAAACTATATAATTAACAGATGATTATAAAAATAAACCGTATAAAAGTTACATTTACAATTTAAAATTAATAAATAAAAATATTTATCGAAATTTTCAATATTATTTAAGGATTAATATGATATTGTGTATATGTTAAAATAAATTCAATTTGACTATGAAACAAATTATCAATGCAATTAATCATACAACACAATTAATTTTAAATTATATTATTATTTTATATTGACTTATTTAGGTGGTGATAAATTCAATGTATATTTTATGTAACGAAATTTATGAGTTTAAGTTTCTAAGTGAAGTGAAAGAACGTATTGATTTTACAATGACGTGTGTTTTTTTTCTATCTGTTTTCACTTTTTGGGGCAGTAAAAATATTCTGATTTTCTACTTCAGCATCTTTTTTAGAAGGAATTTGAATCTAGTTGGTTCTTTGGGAAGTCAAAAGTGAAAAATTTCATGTTATGCATTATAATATAAATTTTGATAAAATTCGTTATGATAATTTGCAAATTATTTTGCAGTTAAAAATGTATGAAATATTCAATTTTCATAAATAAGGCTTGGAAATTTAACATTAGGTTACTTGTAAGTAATCCATAATAGAACAAAAAAATCTAAAAAAAAAATACGCACAAATTCTTTTATAAATATTCTAAGTTCAAATTTGGACTTAATTAGATATTCAAACAAATAATAACGATTTTATTTCATTTGTGTTATAATTTAAAAAAATTATTTATTGGTACTTGAAATTTTTAAGATATATTATTATATTTTATGCATACAACATTTTCAAATGCAATGTTTGTGGAAAAAGTTAATTTAACCTATCGTATTACTAATAATATCATAAAATATACTTATCATAATAATATATACTGATATAAACTGACAGACCGTCTTCGCTCAGAGTCGTTTTTCGTATGCAATGAATTATCATTGAATTGAAATTTAACACGCCCATTACAATTTACAGTCACTCACCTGACACTGTACAGCAGAGTGGTACCCACTTGTCTGGGCCTATTTAATTGTAAAATATGCAATTTTCATAAGCTTCAACCATCAGTTAGAATCGTAATACTAATAATAATCGTATTTACGATCGTGTAGCTGTTTTGTACAGCACTGTCCATATATATCATAATAATATAAATTATCACAAATGCTGGCATATAGGTACGACTAAAACGACGTTTTCAGTATATACGAGTAGTTTGATTTTGAGAAAAATATATGAATGATTCAAATATAAGTTTCTACTTATGATCGATGTACCTTTTTAATACATGTTTCTTTATAAGATAATTAATACATGTATGACACAACTAATGTATTTCTAGACTCTCTTTGGATATTTTATTATCATATAGGTAGGACAGTACCTAGGCCGTAGCCAGCAAAAGAGGAGGGAGGGGAGGTTAGAGTATAAATATGTTTTTTGATTAACACATTTTAATACGTTAATAAACTCGGGAAAAAAATTCGGGTAGGTCTGAACCCTAACCCCACCCATTGGCTACGGCCTTGGACAGTACACTGATCAACATTAGTTGAAAATATAACATAAAATATAGCATGCATGAATAAACACGTGTACTTACTAATGCTTTACAGTATTTATCGTTTAAATTGTTATGATCTCAAAGTGATCAGACCCTTTTCCATCATTGGTTGGGTGTTACAGAAAAAAAAATCAAAATATTTAAATTCGCTTTGCAATTTGTTATATTAGTAACGTAAAGTTTTCTATGAAGTGTAAAGTACCTAATGTTTTATAGAAATTATAAATTTTTTCGATTATTACAGATATTCGTCGAAAACGTGAAGTTTATGGCGTAATCAGAAACTTTTTGCATTATTCATCATTAAATAACTTACCAAACATAATATTTGAAAAACAGTCTCGAGTTCCAAGTATTATAATTTGTATCATTTTTTATGTTTTCAAATATATATATATATATTATAATCATACATTTATACGTCTTTATATCTCACTCAGTTCTCATTATAACGTCATCAAATATAACATTACCTATACTAAAAATTATGAAACTTCTACCAATAAACTAATTTAGAGATACTTACGCGACAAAAATAAAGAAAAAGTAATAACTCGTCGAAGTAGGTTGAGGGGTTAGAGCGATCTGTTAAATATTTAAAATACCACTTATGTCATGGGGAATATGGGCAAATAAGAAAACAGAGGTGCATACTTCACTCCATCACGTGTTCCCATCAAGCGATTACCGTTGAAGAGCGTCTTTCCTTATACATTCCTATCTTTTATATATTACAGTTTAACCTAGTTCTATGTTGTTACATCCACTAAAACTTACTGATTAAGACTTAATGCTAAATTTTGTACAGCAAGCTTGTTTTCTTAACCTAGTTCATAGCTTTGGTCTACATGAATTATGGCATATGCATATTACAACAGTACTAATATTCAATACGCGACTAAGTATACAGGATAATTTACCATGCATGCTCACCCCCGTTTTTTGATTTTTTCGTTTAATAATGAAATTGTTTAAATTCTGATGTTCAGAATTTTTAAATAACTATGAGACCATATTTTCATTTTCTTGAGATTTTTTGCACTACTTAAGGAGTGTCCTGTGGCGATACAAACTTTTGTTTTTCAAATTAGAACCCCGCCCCCCCCTTTCTTTTTTTACTGTAAATTGTTAAGTGTACAACTTTTTTGAAATTTTTGAATTGCATTTAATTCAAAATTCGAACGAGTAGTTTTTCAATTATATTAAAATGTTTATACTGAGGATAATAGTCCTTAAAAATATAAAACATATGTAATATTGAATCAAGTATTAACTATATTTAGACCATTTTTATAATTTATAAATGTTGATAGATTGATATTAATTACTGAAATTTTAAAATTTCCAAAGCCCCATATCTTCCAAACCCATTAGCATGAACCTATTATCCTTAGCACGCAAAGTTAAATGACTCAAAAACCATTCGTTTGAATGTCGATTATGATACGCGCCAAAGTTTTCAGAAAAATTATCCGCTCAATAATTTAAAATTGAAAAGGAGAGGGGGAGGTCTCGTTTGAAAAACAGAAGTTTGTATTTCCACAGGGCACTCCTTAATAGTACAAAAAATCTCAAGAATTTGAAAAAATTGTCTTCAAGTATATTTAAAACTTCCGAAAAATCTAAATTTGAAAAAATTGATTATTAAATGAAAAATAGTGGTGAGCGTGCTCGGAGAATCACCCTATATATACCTAGTGTTATTTCACGTATAGATAAACATTTAAGTTTTGTTCGTTGTGTGTTGTGTGTACGCGGGGTAAGTTATATAACATGTACCGTTCGTCTAGACGCGATAAAACTTTTCAATGTATTGTTGTTATACGTGTGTAAGTGCATAAAACAAAAAAATACAACACAAACTTAAAACATAAATAAACACTGTATAATATGGGCTCGCACGAGGAGTACATAAGACAGAGAAATCAGCCTACAGGACACTGCATTGGCCAATTGGAAGACATTGAATGAGACATATTATTATTATTGCTGTAATACAGCAGCGCACACCGTTGCTAGTAAATAATAATATGCTACATCAAAAACTTGCTGAACTTGCTCAATAGGCGAAAATTAGTCAAGAACTCATTATACACGTGGGCAATGCCAGACACCGAAATACATTTGAATTTCTCAAAAACATTATTGGCGCTACCACAATTATCACAATAACTACGCGTTCTGGAAAATATGATTTTTTAGACAAATATATAATGATATCATTTTTACCAAAATATTAAAAAACGATCAATAAAATCGTAAAAATATGATAATAATTAACGTTTTTATAACTATTATGAGATTAAATCCCTTAAAAGTTTAAAACAGTACGGGATGTGACGCACCGTATTTTTATTCCCCCAGTCCCTATGGAATTGTGTAAGCTTATTTTACCACGTAAAAGAGCACGAAAAAATAATCCAAAATTAAACTAATGAGTTATGGCCTGTGGGTTGGAATAAATAATAAATTTGATTCAACCTATTAAACTGTAGTGACTTATAATTAATTACCATTACCAACAGTTGCGAATCCAAGGGGAGGGGGCTAAGTTTGCTTTAACCACCCCCTTTGGAAATGTTATATCATATTATGTATTTATTTATATACCTAATACAGGTATAGTTTATACGTCTTAAATTTCATAAATTTAAAATATAAATAAAATTGTAACTATAGTTATCAAATCTAGTATGTTTTCTATTATCTGTTATGTACCCACTAAAATTAAAATTGTATTTTTTTTGAAAAAATTAGTACATTTCTCTCTCCCCCATTTCAAATTTTTAGATCTATGCCTGGTTACCATTCTCGATTATTTAACATATCATCAATTAAAATATTATAGTGCTTGATTTAAATAAAATAATGTCTATAATATAAGGTATATACTTACTATATATCTAGTGGTCAGTAACCAGTAGGTAATACTATATTATGTATAATCGTTCTCACAAAACACTTTATTGTGAAAACCCAACCAAGTTAACTCCATTTAAAAGTATTTTATCATGGCAATGTTGACCTATATTAGTTGGCTCCTTAACTTGATGCAAATTTGTTCAAAATAATTGCAAAAATTGTAAATACAATTTAAAATTTATAATTTTTTTTTTTGTATTTATTATGTTTTTTTGATATTAGATCATCTACACTTAGGTTGGAATATAGTATAAATTTTGGACATTTGTATATCAGATATCATTAGTTGTCTAGTAAATTCTAGGTTTTAAATTAACAGAGTGCCTACAATAACAAATTGAAAAAAAATTATACAATTATATTACACAAAACAATTATTTAATTTACAAAATATTATATTACAATTATTATAATTAAAGTTAAATGAGCTAGTTTAAAACTTCGAAAGGACGACCACATTGGATTCGGCATATGTTTCATTCAACCCGATGTGTTATGAACCGTTCACTTTGTGTAGATGACTGAGGAAACTTACTGATAAGTCTTTAGTATATAGTTTTTGATTGTTGAAATTTTTAAGTTCATGCAGTGCATCATTTCAATCAAACCATGGAGTATTGAAAATCATACGTAGGATTTTGGATTGTATAACTTGTATTTTATTTATGTGAACTGTAGCATATTGACCTCAAACCGGAACAGAATTTAGAAGTAGAGGACGTATAATTTGTTTGTATAACAATAATGAACAATTCCAACTTAGGGAAGTTTGGCGATTTATTAGTAGACATAATAATAATATATAATGTTTTTAAACATTGGTTACTTTGCTGTAATTTGGAAGATATATGAAAATTCCAGATAAGTTGTAAATGTAGCAAGTCAAAAATTAGTCTTGGGAGTCCAAGTTCACATAGTGTCCAAGTCCCAAATGTCTATAAATATCTAAAAAGAATCGAAATATGATAAAAATTGTATCATGTATAGAAAATTATAAAATTAACATTTGATGAAAATTTAAATTATCTATACGGTTATTCGTCTTTGAATTATAAAAAATATCAAAAATCAATTAAAATGAAATAATTAATTTACGGGTTAAATATCCAATGTCGAAAAGATTCTATCTTCAAACGCTCATAAAAAACTATTAACAAAAATATTGTCATTTATATTCAACTTTTTTTTTTTTAATTACACTCATACAACCTTATATTAAATTTTCAATTATTTTGATAGTGTGAAAAATTATTTTTCAACATGAAAAATGACTAAAAAAATTATAGGCCAAATGATTCAACCAAAGTGAAATAAAGAAAAAAAAACGATTTTACATTACATTATTATATACTCACATAATATTATTTACTCGTAGTTTGATTTGAAAATTCGAGATATACCTAGTAAATTTCTTAGTAAATGCATACTGTGTTGTTACTATGAATAATCAAATACAATTTGGAAATAATCTTTTTTGAATTTTTCAGTATTTTTCAGTATCACTTATAATCCTAGATACCTACTTGGAATGTTTATAAATTATTTATTTCAGTTATGACGACATCTCACCCGCATGTTCATTGTCTTTGTTTTACAAGTGCGTAATAAAGCAAATTTACGTTCAGTAGTTTCAGTTTTGTAGGTTATCTTTAATATTAGAGTGAATTAACTTATTGTCATAGATAAAGATCAACATATTATCTGTTTTCACTTTTCTTGTTGGTTTTTTACAATATTTTAATTTTTAAGTAACTAATGATAATTTTTTAATATTAATATTTCACTTTAACATACTCATATTATATTATGATTATAGCTATGTTTATGGTATGGTGTTATACGTTGGTAAAATGGAGACGACATATACTGGTATGAGTCGACGACCTCTTAAGTACCTATAAAGACATGAAAGTATTACAAAATGTTACAACATTCTGAATATTTAATATTTTCATTTAAGTTTGTAAAGACATTTTTTTATTTTTATTTCTTTAACCTGAAAGTATAATACTAGATTCATTGTAAGGTAATTTGTGTGTTTGGACAACATAATATTGTTTTTGAAATATTTGATAAAAATTTTACTTAGTATTTTTCTTTTATTAAAAATTATGATAACAAAAACAAAATGATTATATTAAACTCTGTAAAATATCAGACTTATGTTAAAAAATTATCGCATCACAGGCATAGAAACGGCCGCTTTGGTGTCTGTGGCATCAGATTCTTTCCAAAGCTGTGTAACCGTTTTCAATTCGGTAAAAAAGTGGTAACCCTTAAATAAAAGCACAAATCACAATGTCAGAAATATGTTATGCATACATTCCTATAAAACTTTAAATCAATACAAATTATACATACTTGTTTGCCATAGAAATGATTTTGTCCCAAAAATGAGCCTCGTGTACCAGTAAATGAAAACATTGGCAATGGAACTGGGATAGGAACATTTACGCCAACCTAAATGGAATATAAATAATATATCATTATTACATGTACAAATTCCATAATAAAAATTACAATACGCTTACATTGCCACATTGGGCTTCATGAGTAAACTTTCTAGCTGTTGCTCCATTTGTAGTAAATATAGCTGTACCATTACCATATGGATTTGAATTAATTATGTCCAACGCTTCATCTAAAGTATCAGCAGTCAAGCATACCAACACTGGTCCAAATATTTCTTCTGTATAGCATTTCATATGTGGCTGTAATGTACAACAAAGAAAAAAACAATACTGTTAAAAAAATTACAATCATAAAAATAACAAATAACCTAAAATTGTTATGAAAAAACATACCCTTCTCTGACATATTTTTTCAAAAAAAAGAATGTTTAATGGATATAAACCTTTTAATAGACATTTAATCATTACAACAAAAGTTGTTACCTTCACATTTGTGAGAATAGTTGGTCCAACAAAATTTCCTTTTTCATAGCCTGGCACACTAATGTTTCTTCCATCCAAAAGAATAGTAGCTCCTTCATCAATACCAGATTGTATTAAACTATGGATTTTATTTTTTGCTTCTGGCGATATAACTGGGCCTACATCAGTATTTGGAATATGACCTTAAATGTAAATATAATGAATTAACAAATTTAATTGTAAATAAGCAGTAGTTAACTAAAACAAAAACTAACATAGATTACTTCAATTTATTTACCGGCATTGACATTTAAATGTTCAGCGCGACTCTTTAATTCGGGGAGCCAGTTTTTGGCATCACCAACAAACACAGCCGTACTTAATGCCATACACCGTTGTCCAGCTGCTCCAAATGCTGCTCCGACCAATGAGTTCAACATGCTAGTCTTGTTTGCATCAGGCATTATCACACCATGATTTTTTGCACCCATATTGCTTTGTACTCTTTTACCATTTTTAGAACCTCGAGTGAATATATGTTCGCCCTACATATAAAATATTAGCACTCAATACAACCTATGGGCTATGGCAAATGTAAAAGTCTATTACATTATTTATAGATTACATAATTTTAAGTTACCGCAATGTTTGCGCCAACAAATGAAATTGCTTTAATGTCTGGTGCATCACAGATAAAGTTGACAGTGTCTACACTGCCATGAATAATGTTCACAACACCAGGTGGACAGCCAGCTTCTGACAACATTTCAACAAGCATCATACAATTACCAGGAACTCTTTCTGAAGGCTAATTATAACAATGAAAAAACATTTTTAATATTTTATCATTCAAAATATAACCAATAAAAACTTGAAAATTATTAAGTTTTTTTTATTGCCTATAATACACTAAATAACAATTTAACAATTTTTTTTAACATTCGATAATCTTTTAGAAAAATAATGTTTAGCAATTGTCAAATTAACAAACTCATACACCTATACATCTGTTAAATCTAAATAAATTAGTATTAAATGCATAAATTTACCTTGATAACAAATGTGTTTCCACAAGAAATAGCTACAGGAAACATCCATAAGGGTATCATTGCAGGGAAATTGAATGGAGCAATACCAGCAGTCACTCCAAGAGGCTCACGATAGGAATGTATGTCCATATCAGTAGCTACTAATGGTAATGATTCACCCATGATTGAGCTGGTAAAATTGCAACAATTTTCAACAACCTCTGGAGAGTAACATAATCATGATATAATTATATATTTGCGATTAGTGTATTACAATGAAATAAAAGATTGTAAATCTTACGCAATCCACGAGTGACATCTCCTTCTGCATCAATCAATGTTTTCCCTTGTTCCTTGGTTATATTTTCAGATAACTTTTTCTGAAATTGAATTTAAAAGTATTTATATCAAACAAGCAAAACTAAACACTATCAAAATAAATTTACCATATTGGCTTTGATGATTTCTTGATAACGAAACATTATTTGTTGTCTTCTCATCACAGAAGTTTTCGACCACAATTTAAAAGCTGCTTTGGATGATTCTACAGCGTGTTCCATTTCATTTTGTGTACATTTTGGTACTTTAGAAATGACCTAAGAAAGTTGATTCAAAAATAATACAATGAAAATATTCAATAATGTTAGTTTTAAATATTTATGTTAATAAAGTAATTGAGATTACTTCATTTGTAGCAGGATTATGTACGTTAATCCAATCGTTTGTTTTCGATTCAACAAACTTTCCATCTATGTACATTGGAACTTTTGGAATGGCACTACATATTGCATTAAATCGAATCGCTTGTTGAAATACATTTTTCTAAAAAAATTATTTATCAAATATTAATTAAATGCTTAAAATAAATTTGATATTAATTATTTTTAGATTTGAATATTGACGTCTTTCAATTATTTTTTAATGATATATAACCTCTGATCTTAGATAAGACAAATAAACAATATAACTGTACAAGAGTTAAGTACCTATTTTGTACAAGCATTATAGATAACAAAGGATTACATTTGATATACTATAAAGTATTAACTAATTAGATAGGTTTCTAAAAAAATGTGGGTATGATCATTTTGTTCCCTTTTCCAAGTATTTAATGTAATATATTATATAAATCTCAAATATATTAAACCAATTTCATATTTGTAGATACTTACCTATTTATTTAACAATATTATTTATAAATCATTCAAATAAAATAATGTAATGGGTCATGGGTGTTACAATACTAATGATAAATAATAAAAAGATAGGTAACAATATTTTAGGTATTCAAATATAGGTATTATAGAAATAATTTGTTAAATACTATCATTAGTATGTACAATTAATTCAAAAATAATAAGAATGTGTACTCTACAACGGATGTATTGTTATAGAAATATGAATATTTTCATTTTCAATTTTTAATTTTATAATATCATCACTAGTACTATGTTTCAAAAACTACTTTAAAGTAAGATATCATCAAAATGTAAATCCTTATATTTATTAATCAATAACTTCCGTTAAAAACTTGTAAATAATTTATACCAAAGTGATAAATGTCAAGTAGCATAAAATATGTACATAATAAATATGAAAAACATAAACAATTGTACTACCTATAATACTTATTGAAACAAATGCAAAATAAAAAAAAAATACTAACTGACTAACCTCAAATAATTAATTTTTTACCTATTTAAATATTTTAAGTTGGAAATTATTTTTATAAACTGATAAAATAATAGGACAAATTATGACTCATCGGGTTTTCAATCAAATAGAAACCCAACACAGAAGCTACAAGTCAATCCCAGTTTGTATTCTACATACAATCACCACACGCTTAATAATTACATTAAAAAAAAAACTTGAAGTAGCATTACTGGACATTACTCAAGCCATCAGGTCCTAAAAATATGTTTATATCATAATATATTACTTATAGTATTTTCTATTAAACAGATAGTAAATACTAGTTAGATTGTTACTTTTAATATGTTGGACCGAAACATGGTTGCTAACGACGATGTACAGACGTCACTGATGTGTAGCTTATATTAGGTTATGGTTATCCTGCGGACAGAAGAAAAATATGAATTCAGCGGACGAGTAACGTCACAGAAAGCAATACGACTAAACCTGAGAACATTTTCTTAAAAAAACTTAAATCTCGGCGTACTTACTATGTAACACTACGGTCCTAAATCCACCATACACCGTGAACACCACTTTGGCAAGTGGCGACTATAGTGATAACGCCGGCAACAGGTAGGACGTCGTGTAATATCGTCTTACGTCGACGAGTGACGCCGGACGATGTCAATGCGGATTGATGTAGAGGGGGACTATTATAATGGAGTAATGTAGGACCAGTTGGTCAAATTTATGTCAATTAAAATTTAAAATGTTCATGTTGTTTATTATTCGTCTGCCGAAAAAAATGTATAACCAATAACCATAAAATTTTATTATTACTTATCGACTTCGGATCATGTATAGCAAATAAAGAAAAGCTTATCTGAAGAATAAACCACATACCTATGTATGAACACAAAAACGCAAGATACTTACACCATTCAATACAAAGTTAAATTATTCATTTTTATATTATTTTCACCATGGTTTTATCTAAAATTTCCAAAGAAATAAAGGAATCAATTTTTTTCAATTATGGCCGGTGAAACCATGAACTAAAATAGTTAGATAATTAATTAATCTTAGTTCATGCGGTGAAACTAAAGAATGTATCTAAAACAGAGCAACTATATCGATTGTAGAGAGATATTTTTTTCAAGATGAAATAAAAGAGACATTTAAAATTTTAAAATTCTGTAATTAGCTAATACCTAAAAATTGTTTTTTTTTTATTTTGCTGAAATCTAATTTTTTAATAGCTTTACCTCATAATTGTTGGCCTCCTGTTGGCCCTACCTAAAAAAAAAATCCTGACGCCGCCATCAGTGCTGTGGACTGTATAGGCCCACGTTTGATATGCATATACTTTATCAAAGATGCATTTCTCGTTAATTTATTGAAGTCGTTATACTATTAAAAGGCGTAGTAACTAAATAGGTGTAAGAGCATCGTAATAATAATATGCTCAAGTCCGCTGTTTCTTACATAGTTGCGAACAAAGTCGTAATGAAAACCACGTGAATTGTGGACGTGACCTAAAACATATAATAATAAAAGTCATTAATGTATTATAATACAAATTTATTCATTATATCGTCATTTTTTCAGTGCTTAGGACAAAAACTACCGATCGAAGGGCAACGCGATTATTATTATGAATTATTTTTCATTTAAAACGAAAGTATATTTACAATCCGTAATATTTTTTATACAATGAGTAAATTTGGTAACTGAAGAAGACATAACAACAACATCGAGTTCACGAGCAATCCAAAGTCCGGCAGCGAAAGTTCGTGTAAAATATTTACCGCGGTGGAAGTCGACGCCGCGCGGATGACAATCGCACCGTCGTCGGCATTTTCGATTTCATAAAGACGATGACGGCGTAGACGGGACGAACGGCTTGACGCCCGCGGTGGACGAAACAATCGGTCTGGCCGGCGACGACCGTCCAGAAACCCGCGATTGTACTCGCGCACCCGATGACGCTGCGGGAAAGCCTCCGCCGGCCGAGCCGAGCCCCGGCGGCGTCCGCGGGCAGTGAGGACTGGGCACCGCCGAACGATAACGGGAAGCCGGCTCAAACGAACGGAACGGACGACCCGCGCAAAAAAAAGCGTCGCACTCTTCGGGGGGGGGGGGGGGCAGAGCTAAAATGTCCGTCGGCCGCATTTTTCGTTGCTGGTGGACGTGACGGCGGCCAATTGGTGTACACACACACACGCGCGTCACCGGCTGGCGGACCGGCTCATCCCGGCCACGGCGGAGCAACGATGACCGCAGCGGCGGCGGAGACGCCTCATCGGAGCGCGACGGCCGACCTGTACGAGCTTGGTTACACTGCTCGCGAAAAACCTGGTTTTAAATTGTCGGTTCTTGGCTATGAAAAAAACTGAACATTTTATACATTTTTAACTACAAAACAATTTTCAAGTGTCGGTGATGAACAACTTCAGTCAATATTTGAAGCTTAAATGCTTGTAAAAAAAAGTTGTTCATAATATGTATTTATAAAATTTCTAAACTACGATTAAAACAACTTATGAGAAACCTTGTATTCGATTTTCAAGCGGTAAAAAAAAAAATCAAAAATTCCTCATGCCTATAAATAGTTCAGAAAGTGTCAAAATATTTTCAAAATTAAATGGTCTATAGAAAATGATAATTCTAAAAATTGGTAAAAATTTCAAATGTCTATGATTATTTTTTTTTAAATTACAACAAAATAAGAAAATCGTTCCCTGACAAATCGGTAGTTTACGGGTAAATATCCAATGTCTAATTTGAAAAGTTCATAAAAAATTAGTTTGACTATCCAGTATTTTTTTTTTTTTTTTTTTTAGAAAGGTAGAAAAGCTTATAGAGAATCTTGTGTAGAATATAAAATTATATTATATTATATCCAAATCTTAGATTTAAATAAAAAATTTTTATAAATTTCCTAATCAAAAATAACTGCAAATTTTCGTGAATTTTACGTATTTTGTAGAAATTTTAATTTTAGACGCTTATAAAAAAACTATTATATAGATTTACGCTCTTTTCCTACCAGAAAAGATATTTCGACAATTTATCGTGCACAGACAGAAAAAACACACATTGTAAAATCAATACATTCATCGCTCCGCTCAAAATCTAAAATTTCCAATCAATAATTTTCAAAAAATTCAAGAAAAAAAAAATTGCTGTTCTTTCTTAATTTTTCTTGTTTTTTGTGATGCTTTAGTAAAATACTCATAATTTTAAACTTTTACATTTCAAAAGTACCAACTAGATAGAATATACTTTTATACAAGTTATAACTATCCCCAAATTTGAAAATTTAACAATAAACATCTTAAATTGGTTATTTTAAAACCTTTTTTTCTCCTATAGGAATAATTTATATTATGTACCATTGTCCATTTATATTAAAATAAGATGTTAAATCAATATTTGTAGTATGCATTTATCAATTTTATTTTCATGTGAAAAAATTATTCAGATTTCAGACACTTAACACCTTCTAAAGTACCAACTATAACATTCTACAATTTATTATGATTAGAGATGAAATTACTAACAATATGTTATTGTACATAATAATAAACTTCTAAGTCATATTAACCTAAAATTCTATATTAAATATTATTTCTGTTGTTTCAATGATCAACTAGTCTGGAACAATTTAATTTGAAGGATTTGGCTATGTGCTTACATTGAAATTAATATTTATAAGTTCAATTAAAACTTCTAACACAATAGGGAATAGGGACATAGAATTATGTTCCCCTGCAATAATACAACTTGACATTTACTAAACAGAGTTGTGTGATAAAATTAAACACAATACAATTGGAAATAAAGTTTATAAAAGTAGTTAGTAGGACAATAGATATGGATTAATTATGTGATAAGCGTTTAAAATAAACAATTAACAGTTAATAAATAGGTACTTATATATCATTATAATTGTAAATTGATATTTATATATCACAATAATTGTTTATGTAATTTAATAAAAAACATCACTTTTATTTCTACAAAAATAATCCAAGTTTATTAAATATTATACAGTATTAACAAATAATAAACTTATATGTTTGTAATTTATGAATTTAATACAAACAAAATAAAAAAATATATAATTTATTAGTACTATTATTTATTAGCAATACAACCAGTCAAATAAAAGAAATGATAATGAATAGTTCAGTACTGAAATACTGAATACAATTTAAAATCGATGGTGTTATGTAATATAAAATAGATGTTAGGGACAAAGGGTCAACATATTAAATTTTAAATAAATCACAAATGCTGTCTGGGTTATCTACATAAAATCAAAGAAATGAAACAAATTAGTCAATGTGAAATACAGTAAAACATTTAATGGTTAATTTCAACCCACATTACTTAGTCCCAAATCGTCCTCACAAAAATTTACCCCATTCTATGAGAGTAAATTCTATACATGTGCTCTTCAGAGTTTGGGACCAAATATTAACATGTTAACCGTCATGAGATCTTGTAGGAGATCTCATTAGTTTACACGCAAATCTCATGGCGGTTATGAGTGACATAACAAAAAACCCATGGCGGTCAATGTATTAAGCAAAATTCCATCATTAACATAGAGAAGGATATAGGTACCTGTGGTCATACCCTGTACAATAAAAAAATAAATAATAATAATGTTTTTCAGCAAGTAACAGTCTTATTCAGGAATTGTATAAACATATTAACAATATTTGATTGGTCATTTGTAACAGAAACGTGGCTTTTGGCATATGATAAAAACTGTTTCCTAGACTTAGCAAGCTGCACTAATGAGATACTCTTGTCCAATTTGTTCAGATATTTTCCTTCAAAATTGACTAATTCAATATTTTCTCCCTCCACGCCTTGTTTTTTCAATTGTATAATTGACTGTAAAACACAATCAGAAACAAAAGAAAAAACTATTATTCATTATTATAATATAGTAATTTCTTTAGCTTATTTTTTGATTAAATGTTTATCTAAGAGAAAATTTATAAAAAATACTTTTATTCTCACATTAATTACTTCTTGTGTTTTTTGATCTAAATCATACAAATATGAACTTGAATTTAATGGTGCCTGTTGTAAATAAATATACAAATACAACATAATTAAAATAATGCTAATAGTACCATAAGGTTAATGAGAAGTTTCAGCTGTTTAATTATGTATGAAAAATCAAATGTTTATAATTATATTAATTATATTATATTATATTAATTATATTATTAAATTAATTGTTTATAATTAGACAATTCATATATATAAATAAATAAAGTAATAAAATGACATTTTAGAAATTTAAAAAAAAAAAATTCTAAACATTTCAAATAACATTCTACATTATTAAGATAACTACTTAATTAAAAAGTTAATAAATAATAATGGTTTACTGAATAATGTTTAAACTTTAACGAAGTGGTTAATTAGTTAATTTTAAAAAAGAAAATAGAAAAAAAAAGTTGGAAATATTTAATTTTATTATTTATGTTAATATTTTAAATAAAAGCATTTCCCATTTAATAGTAAGTATTACTAAAAACATAGAAATTAAAAGAAAATAACATGAATAATATAACTAGATAAAAATATTATTAAAAATTAGGTTTGAAATTTGCTTCAAAACTTTAATTTTATATTAAAGGATTACTAATTAAATAATTTATTAATATTATAGAATTATTTCTACATTAGTATGTTCTTACATTTATTGTTGATTGATTTGGTATAGGAGCAGTGACTTCAAAGATTGCTTTTCGAATCTCTTCAGAAGGCAAAGTGTCATCCAATTGTAAATTTATCAATGGTGAATCCCATCTAAATATACATTAATTGTATTCAATATCTTATTTAATATACACAATTAAAATTATTTCACTTAACTAACCTATTTGAATGATTTGGTTCTTCATATCTCATAACGAGATCATCAAATGTTTTCTTTACATACTTATCTTGTTCAATTCTGTTTTTATTTAACTCCCAAGCTTTTTCAGTTGAAATATCACAAACAACTAAGCACTTAGGTGTACTCAAACTTTTAGAAGAACAATACAATTCATATCTAAATCCTAATGAATGAAAAGCTTAAAATTATTTACATTTGACTTTACAATATTATTATTTATTAATAAAACAAAATACAAAATAAATACTGTACATACCTTTAATAAAATTTCCAGAATCCAATATTACGACATTTTCTTTTGTTAAGCTCCTATAAATAGTTTAAAAAATAATACTAATTTTCACATTAAGGAGGAAACAATGAGTTAATAGTAAGTGGAATTGTATTACATTGAGACTCAATCAAAATGTAATAATTCCAATAGTAGATAACATAAATTATCATTGGATACAAGAATATAACCACTGAACATTGAAATAACTAACTAATTCAGTTTATATAAAATCAATAAACCAAATTCCATGAATTAATGTATCATTGTACATAACTATCAATTATAAATACAAAATAATAGTATTCATAAACTAACTTTAAGGCATCAGAATGCAATTTTGATCGAAGATCTTTTTCTTTCTTCATTTCTGAAAATATAAATAAATTGAATAAGAATAAACATACCAGGTCAACAAAATATATAATTTAAATTTAAAACCAATAAAATATTTTATTTTATCACAAATTCTGCAAATCTAACTAAAAAAAAAACCTTAAAACTTAAAATCAAATGCCAAAATGTCAGCATTGGTAAACTGATGTCTAATAATACATCTATAGTCCATACTGGTAAACAAAAAAACAATCCTCCAATAAAGAATCCCGAAAAAAAAATCACCAATCTTAGGAAAAAAAACCCTTGAAATAAAATCTTATGTTTTCAAATATTCTAAATATTTACAAATAACTATACATTCATTACCTATTGTTTAATAATTATTTTATTATTATTATTATTATTTTGACGTATCAATCAATCGAAAAATATTTTATATTATTTGATGTGTATTTTAATTTTTTTTAATTTGTTAATATAGTATCTATAAACTTATAAAAACCCCTTATAATAATTATATTTATTACAGTTGATAAAAATTAGGTTAAATTGTTTTCAATTTTTATTTTAAACATTAAACATCTTTTTTTTAAAACTTGATTTTTATATTTTTTAATAATAGTCGAACTTATGCAATATTTTAATATGATATATATATTAAATGATTAGTAAACCTACCTATTTATTTGTAATTAAATATTAATAATGTTATAATTAGCATTTAAAAATATTTATTCAATTATTTTCATGTGACTGTGAATATTATTGTAGTATGGGGGGTTTTTTTATTCAGCATTTCGTTCATGCTTCAAACCCATGCAAATCAAAAATGTAAAATGGTATAAATTTATTATTATTAATTTATTTATAACTACCTAAATACAAAACGTTCTTGTCTATATTCATTTTTGATATAATCTCGTTATCCGATATTAAGATAACTTCTCTGTGCTGTTGTTCCGTAAAATATTTTTGGATCTCACGAGCTCTTGTCGTCTTGCCACTACTTGGTAAACCAACCATCAATATTAAAGGCATTTTTAATAGAAGAATCAATTTTTAAAAAATCAATATCTTATAAATTATACACAAATGACGAATAAAACACAATTCACAATCACATATTCGTAACTCGTGTTTATATTATTTATTTTTAAAGTTTGAATACGCATGATAATAGATAATAAATAACGTTATCAACATATAACATCAAATCGATTTATTTCCCCATGATGGTGTATGGAAGAATAAAAATAATTTAAAAATTCAAAATACATTTTTAATTTAACATTTTTTGCATTTTGTGCAATAAGAAACGAAATATTTTTTATCGGGGTTTAATACAATTGTTCGATGAGTGCAAGGATATGGAGAATTCGAAAACGGTTCTAAATGAATCGACATCCAGTGTATTTTTCCTTCCTTTTCTTGAAATTCTCTGCAATATATATTTTATCAATAATTAAATAGTAATAAGGGTTTCAGAGTCAACTAATATTTACCTGAATTTTTCTAACAAGAGTTTTACTTTTTGATTATCAAAAAATCCTGTCCAGACAATTTGAGTTACTTGACCAACATTGCGAGAATTCAATTTTGTTAACTTTCCATCAGGTAAAATATTTGATATTCTATCATCACTAAAAAGTTAAAAATCTGTTATGTTTAATTATTGTAACACTACATAAATTCATACTAAAAACAAATATGAATAAAAAGTTATAACCTTAAACAATAAATTCAAATTATTTTAAATGTTATTTCAATTACTAAAAAGGAGTTATGATTATTCAGGATATCATTTTAGGTAACTTAAATACCATAAAAAATGGCACTATTTCAAATAGAGAATAAGTTATAACAATAAAAAAGTAAGTATCTTAAAAAATGTTCTCACATTTTTATGTCTAAGGAAAAATATGATAGCCAAGTATCTAAAAGTCCAAAATCATCAGAGCCTGATGGGATAGTCATATTATATTTTCTGGTTGTAGTTGATCGAGGAACACATTCTTGACAATCAAATCCATTTTTGTGAAAGTATGAAGCTATTGATGAAGTACATACATCATCACCTAAAATACATATTGACAAAATATACTTATTTAATATTGTCAATAATTGCTTACTATTGGATTCCCAGCAAACAAGCATGTCAAATTTTGTCTGAAAACGTTCAAAACTCTCCTTGATACGTTGATAGGATTTACTACTGAATTTTAATTCTTTCAAATCCAAAGTAATTTCTTTAAAGAAACATAAAATTTAAAATTTTAAGTTAAATTTTAAAATAATAAATACATAAATACTTGAGTCTTTTACTGGTAGACACATATTCTGATGAGATGATTGAATTAAAGATATTTGTAGTAAATTATTATTTGTTATTGAAATACAGTCTTCGGCATCAACTTGAGTATTCAGAGATATAGCATAAACATTGCCTTAACAATTAAAATACAGCACTATTTATATATTATACATAAAAAAAGTAATGATTATCTTGTTTTTAATGTGGAGGATTATTAAGGAATCATTAATTTACAAAAATAAGAAACTACCATTGAATATGCTACACATTGCATTGTACCCACACGAAACATGAAAATGTTTATAAAATGAAACAATGTGAACTTGGAGATTGTAGGTACATAATAGCTACCGTTTTTTACAAATGATGTGATGAATCCAGCATCTATCAATGAGTATAAGGTAACATTTTTTATCAGGTAGTATTGACCATTTTCAGTAAATATGTTTTCAATATAATTAGGAATGAAAATCGTGTCTGGCAAAACAACAGAAATCTAAAACATGTCAAAATTAATCACAAATCACAATGTTTCATTATTTGACATTAGACATACTACCTAAGCAATCATTATACTTACAGAATGGGTAAGTCCGCACTCGTCTATATTTGCTAATAATTTATCCCAATTCTTTTGTACATACGCGTGTTTATTTAAGGGCGGTTTAAAATTAAACAATTCTGGCTCAATCATTTTTATACGGCCTTACGAATTGGACAATAAGACTATACGAGTTTATTGAAACTGTTTCAGAGAAAATTCATTAATTACAAACATGAACATAAAATATTACAAATCGGTTACTTTAAAGTTGAGAATTATGACATAATATAAGGTTTTGAGTTTTGAAAGCGGCTATGATACTATAGTAACTGTGTTTGAAGAGCTGATAAGATTTTGTTGTGGTTCTGTCCAGTTCGCCCGTTACTGGTTATCACCATAAGTGACCCGTATCACAGAATTTATGATATATTTCATATATATTCTGTACCCGTATTATTGTCGTGTAGAACGATTGTAAGCACGGCCTGAGGAAAAAAAAAATGTTAAAAATGCAAAAATGATTTCGACCCAAGTAAAAATAATAATATGCCAAATCTTCTCATATCTAATTAATAATTATCTTATGATATTTTTGAGAACCATTTAGCATTACCCAGAGGATAACACAGGGAGGCAATATTACCATTATGCACCACAAATTATTTTGTTTTATTTTAATTTTCGTATTATTAAAAAGTATATGAACATTTATTAAAACAGAATTAAATTATATAATTGTAAAAATCTAAGTAAAATTTATTTTTTCAAGTAGAAAATCATGTATCTGACGCATTCGCTTAGACACTGATATTTCTTAATTTTTTATACTTTTGAAACGTGATTTTTAAAATTTTTTTTTCCAGTTTTGGAATTTTGAAATTGAAATAGTTCATGATAGATTTGATTTTAATATAGGTTTCAGTTTGTAATTTTTCTTAGTTTGATTATGGTCAATATATATTTGTTGGTAAATGTTTATCCCTGAAAATTATCGGGCCGAGTTTACAATTGACTTTTTTATTACCTGAAATTTTCCGGGCCGAGTTTATAACAAAACAAATAATCGCGAACCAAATTTCCATTTGCTTTTCATGTGGTCCCAAAATTTTAAACTCTATTATACAAATATTATAATATAGAAATCTGTGTGTAGTGTGCATACTGCATAGTGTATTTTGTGCACAATCTATAAAAAAAAAATTAATTCAAACTGTGGCAGGCAAAAAGTCTCAATTTTGACGCAGCCGTGTCAACTTTTCAAATGGATTGTGCCTGAAGAGTGAATAATCCAAAAGTCTAAAGCCCTGCCACAGCCCGAACTCTTTTTGCCACATATAATTGTATCATAACTTTGTTACAATAATATATTATTATACCAGAAGTTTATTGTGGGGTGGTGGTAGTTGGTATAAATACTTCAAATTCAGTACACGACACCACTGAATGCAATTATACCCAGGAGGCACATAGTCAGAAAATATTCACTAGGTGGGCCAATGTTAGATGGGCCCCCTACCTAAATATACTACCTTGTACCTTGTAGGGGTGAGCCTTTATATGGAGGTAAGTTTTTAGAATATCATTACTATAAATATATAAGTATATAACCTTATAATACCATAGTTTATCATTATGCCAATAACTAATAAGTGTAATAAAAAAAAAAATTGATAAAATACATAAATAAAAATCAAATACAAATAATGCTTTTAATAATCATAATAATAATAAAATTCAAATATTCAATATTATAGATATAATCTTTAAATTAAATACAATCAATATAATTTAAGTTCTAATATAAAAGTATTTTTCTATTTTTGTTTTATAGAGAATCTATTAACAAATTCATCTAGATCCAATCTTTTAGCAATTTTTTTTTCTATACAAATACTTGACAAACTGACGAGTCGGTCATTTGACATACAATTTTGCAAATAATTTTTTAATCTTTTTAGACATGAAAAAGTCCATTCACATGCTGCACTAAATACTGGAATAGTGATTGATAGAATAATTAATTAATAAGTTTCATTAAATACTATTTTGTATTTTTCAAGGAGATCGACCAGATTCATTAAGCTTTTAATTTTTATATTATTTTGGATATCATATTTCTTAATAGTCGTAGGTAGTATTTTGATTTCTGACAGTAACATTTCTAAATCTATATTGTAGTGAAGAGCCAAAGGTTTTAATTGTACATAACTTAAAAAATTTTCATTTTGTGATGCAAATAATATATGGAAGATAGTATATTTGTATTATTTGTAAATCGTTTGTCAAATTCATTAATTATGTAATCTAATGTTGGTAAAAATAAATTAAGTTTCAAATCAGACTTTGAAATGAATTTCTGTTTTTTTAAAGAACTTTCTTCTGTAAGAATAAACTGCCGAAACTTTTCTGGGATTTTTTTTGTTCTATTGTTCTTATTTGAATTTTGAATAGGTATTGTTATATTGTTTTCGTTACTAATATTAGTAGCTTCAATATAGTTTATTGAAATTGATATTAATTTCCGAGTCATCATCTTTTATACTTTGAAAAACAATTTTTATTGATGAAATTAAAGTTAAACTTTCAGCCATTTCTGCATTTACAATTTGTAAATAGTCCTAATATATAACAGAACGTAACCAAATTAAAAATGAAGTTGAAATCTCTCAAATGAAGTAATCCTTTTGACTCAGCTACTCTATCACTGTTTTCATTAATTAAATTGTTTAATAAAACCAGAAGAGGGCTCAGTACTTTTTTTTAATGAAATGCATACAAATACCTGTGCCATCCATCGTGTCAAGCATACTCTTTTTAGCTCAATAATAGATTTATATTTCATATCTTTTTGAATTTTAACAAATTTTGCACGTACAGAAGAACCGGATACAAATATATATATATTCTCCACTATACCAGAAAACATTTTTACGTTTGATAAATTTTTACAAACATCGGATATAATGAGATTAAGTCTATGGTTATAACAGTGCACATAAATGGCTTGAGGTACTTCTTTATGAAATAATGCTTAAACCCCATTCAACCTTCCACTCATTACACTGGCACCATCATAAGTTTGTGAAACACATTTCATAATATCAATATTACTATTGGCAATTATTTCTTTAATATATACAAGAAGAGATTTAGCACATAATGACTCAGCTGCTTGGTAGCCCATAAAACACTCATAAATTACACCATTCAAGAAGTATCTTATTACTACTGATATCTGCTCTATTTTACTTATGTCTTTTGTTTCATCTACTATAATAGAAAAATATTGAGACATTTGTAGCTCATCACTTATTATGGCTTGGATCATATCATTAAAAATTGACAATATTTCATTTTAAATCTGTGAACTGGTGTACTTGGCGTTATTTGGTAATGATCTTTTTGATTTAAATTCATCATTAAAATTTCTATAAGATTTAAAAGTTCTACAAAATGTCCACATTTGAGGCTGCTTTCTTCTTCATTATCACCTCTTTGAGCTATGCCTTGTACTGCTGTATACAACAAAATCATTCCTATTGACTTAATAAAGTTATGGTTTTCTTTTACTAGCTTCAGATGTCCATCATTTATTAGAGAAGTCACAGAAACATTACCTGCTTTTTTCATATCTAAATAAGATGTCCACATTGCATGGGAAGTTTTATGATCATTACTCATATAGTGTTTTTTAAAACCACTATTACTACCCAATGCATATTTCCAGTTATTGTAACCTTCATTCACAAAAATGGATTTTTCTCTATTATTCTTAAAAAAAAATCGACACAGAAAACAGAAAATTGAGTCGTTGATGATACTATACTTAATCCAATTATATATTTTATACCAACTTGGAGAAAAATGTCTCATCCGATTACTATACTTTGTTTTGGGGAAACATACCAATTTAGGTTACTTTGGTCCATTTTCCAATGTCTGAGAAAGATCTCCTGGTCCAGATATTACTTTATCAATCGAGTTATAAGTTAGGAGCTGATATTACTTCATTAGTTGTAAAATTACTTTCAATTTCACATTTTTTTGATTCGTCACTACTGTCAAAATCGTCACTGCTCATATTGATAAAATCTGGATTTGAAAACGAATTGACAATTTAATATTCTTATAATTAAATAAATAATAAAAGTGGGAGTATTATAGTAAAATAATATTTAGAATATTTTTATTTGAACAGCTAGTTTCCACCATAAGTTATGGTCGAACAAAATTATATTTTATTTCTTTATAGTTTTTTTTAAGAAAACGTGTAATGTTGTAATCATACAACTGTTACATCACATTGCAAAAAAAAAAAAACAATTTAATCATTAAACAAATACTTTTCTAAAAATGATCCAATTACTCATAAAATTTTTAATATCTTTATTTAAAATTATCTTTTATTTAATATATTTAAAATAAATACTGTATAAATATTTAATTATAGTACCTATTACCATATTTTAAGTCTTCTCTAAGTAATTATAAAATATTTAGTTTTTTTAAATCATACTACTTTTTATATAGTGGTTTTTTGAAATTGTATTTTTAAATGAGGAGTTGTTATTTAAAAATAATAATCTTTATAAACTTAAAAGTTAAAACTACACGATTACATAAGTTAAATGGAATTAATAAAAATGTAGAAAAATACCATTAAGAAACAATAGAGTCATCCATTCTAATTTCTGTTTTAGACGTTTCAGAATCAGTTTCACGTTCAATGCACTCAATTGCATTATTCTCAACATTATTCGTTTCCAAATTAATGTCTTCATTTTTATTAACTACATCCCAGGAAAAAACAAAAACTATAACTGCTCGTATAACTATAACCAACCCTACATACTATATATAGGTACCTATATACATTTTAAAATAAAAATTATAGAACATTGTATAAAACGTGTAAAACAAATCTTTTTTATTTCAGTTATTATTTACCAATGTAAACATCAGTATGTGCTGCAGGCAATGTATCTGAGAGCACCAAGCTATTTGGTTTCACAAATCGTGTAAGAGACCCAGCTAATTTTTTTGTTTGTTCTTCTTTTTGAAGTTTTAGTTTACGTTTTGCAAATCCACTTAGAGGAGCCATTTTAAAATTAAGATAAAATATTAATAAATACCTTGGCGTGGCATACGGCGTGCCGCGTGCGTTGAATGTGAGTGTCCGACAGACAACCATAATAATAATATAATTCTATATGAATCAATATAATGACAATACCCTTTTACTCAAAAGTATTTTAAAAATGGACATAAAAGTATACAACAGTCACTGTCCAGATAAGAATAACATGACATGCTTGTAACTATACTAGTATGGTACCAGTATTGGGCTTTAAAAGTAATTATTTCCTAATCAATCCTTAACGATATTATGACATAAAAATAAATTATCACCGATTCTTGGTAGCAACAGAATTTAAATGTAATACAATATACATATTTTATTCCAGAAATGGACATGGATTGAAATTAGTTACGTAACTTATTTAGATTCTAATTAAAATCCGATATATTTGGTTTTATTTGTGTAGTATTTAGATAATATTAAAAATTTGATTAAAATTAAAAGCCACCGTATAATAATGAGCCCCTCTGAATACTTTGGGAGGGCCGGCCTACGGCCGGACACATATTAGGATGGGCCAGGCACACCCTGGCCCCCTTAACTACATGTCTGATTATGCCTACATAAAACTATGAAAATCAATAAACATCGTTAATGTATTGAATTTTCGGCAGGATTACAGAGAATATAGCACCTAATCTTTAATCATGGTTTTCGGGTATTCATATTATAATAGACAAAATGCGTCATCACGATCACACGCAACTTTACATCATTAATCACCACGATTACGATTGATTACTAATAGCTAGGGTGTGGATTTCAATGCAAATTGTATTTTTTTCTGAATGTCCTTAAACAATGGTTTTTTAAGTACGAGTATAGTTTATATATCAAAAAATTAAAAATGAAACTTCATTTTGTATTTTTAACATTTTAAGTGCATTTTTAGGCTTTTTTTACATATGTCATAGTGCCGTAAGATAAAAGTTTGATAAAATTTATTTTGATTTTCTCCTAAAAGAAGAAAAATGTATACCTCTACATTTAAAATGTATTATAATTTTACCGATTACAACAGATGAAACGATAAGCTATATTTATTGAAGTCGTAATGTAGTTATGTTGCATTATTTGCACTGTTGTGTTTTGTATTACGTATAGTCTCATCTGTAACTGTCATTACCGAGTGACTTTTGTAGCTCTGATCTGTGTAATTCAATGATTTAAAATAATAAAAATTATAAAATGAATCATTTTTATGGTATTCATTAATCTTTTTTTTTTTAAGTGCATTAAATCATATTTTTGTTGTTTTTCAGAGCATTTAAATACGCACTCTATTGATTACGCAGTCACAATCTGTGTCCCGTTTACAATTCTATATTTCTTAAAACTGAATTTTTTATATTAAAAAACCAAAATTTGTTTCTTAATTATAGATTAAGGACCGAAATCAATTAGGCACATTCTTATATTTTAGGCCCGGGCCACGTATTGTCTTTAATAGATAATCGGTAAAAAAGAACACAAAATAAACAAACAAAAAAAATTCTAAGAAAAAAGAACAACAATTTAAATATTTCCATTTCTAATTTGACGCTTCTATTTGATATAGGCATATATTTAAACCTCAAAAATCGTTCACTGTGCTTTGGTGCTCCCAAAAGTTACGGTACCCTAAGGCATTTACCCCACTCCCCCTTAGCACGGTTCTGATTACATAAGACATAAGGATTAAGAATAAAGCATCATGAAACAATAAAAATATGAGTCTACAAAATTACATCGGGAATTTCTAGTTATAAAAAATTATTTTACTCTATATTATATCACTATATATATAGCTGTATATATAACTACATATAGATTATAGTTATATTTTATAATAAAAACATTACAAACCATATAAATATAAAGAATGAAAGAAAAATTGAAATCGCTCATTATTTTGAAAATATTTTTTCACATAACTTTATATCATTAGAAAAAAAAACATTTTCAAAAGAAATATATTTTTATATTTTATTAAATAATAAAATCATTACAAGTTACAAACCATAAGTAAAGACGGTAAATAAAAACGACGAATGAAAGGAAGTGTTGTATATTTTATTTTTAAAAATTATATTAAATATACAAAGTTTTCTTAATATAATTTTTATTTTTTACGTGTTCTTTTTTTTCTTGGTCTTTTCTCTCAGGATTCCCTTTAAAAGAAATCCCCCTCCCCGTAAAATCCGATCTTCACAATTAGCAATGTAGCACTTTTACAAAAAGAAGTAAGATTAAAATAATTATAGTTAATATATAAATTATTATAACGCATCATTTTTTGACATTTTGTTTTTAAAATCATATTATTTTTATCAATGAGTTAGTATAAGTAATTATTAATTATATTTAATTAATCCCAGAGGAATCGGTAACGCTATTCGGTCCGGTCAACGATCCGAGTCCATAATAATATACATCATGAGTGGGTGTAATGTGTATATAATAAAATATTATACTGCGTAGTGAGTAATACCATATTATTTTATTATTTACATAAACACGTAATAAATATATCCACGATCACGAGAATTTCGTCAGATTGATCATCATTCAATTATCAATATTCAGTCTCCACTATCTGCTATTGTCTTTCCAACTCTCTCTACTACGCGGCTGTAGATAGCTAGTATATTATATCAAAGATTAAATATAGTACTATAAACTATTTTTAATCTCTGATTAGGTATATAATATAATAGTTACATAAAACACAACTGCCTTGTAGTCCAATTATCTGCCATGATCGTGTTAATTTCTTATCAGAGTATGAAAAAGTTAAATGCTAGTGCCTAATGTGCTACCTAACAAGTATGAAGTAACAACGTGTTCTTTACAAAGACTCAGACATATCAGTGGCGTATTTAAGTTTTTTCCACTTGTAAGCACTACCAAAAAAACTTAAATATATATTATGATACATCAACATACAATATTATTATTTCAAATAAAACAAACACCATTAATTAATATTAAATAATACTTATCCTATTTTTTTTGTAATTTATAAATTAACCATATACCTAAAGTAAAGTTCTTGAGGTCAATTATGTAAAGCATATTCTTAATATTGTGAATTATGTTTTAACGTTCCACGTTTTTAATGTTGAATAGCTTATATTTTTTTAGACTTCACATAGTCATTGGGGGGAGGGGGAACTAAAGCTCATTAGCCTCCTCCTCTGGGTTACTATTGCTGCTACCCCTATTTTTTCTTTAATAATTAATTTATTTAAATTCTGATTTTTGGAATTTTTAAATATACTCAAAGACCATATGTGCAACTAGGGCATTCAGTACCCCCAGACTCTAATCAAGCACTCCCCGGCCTCTGTTACGAAACATCAAAAATAATGTGAAAAAGTAGAGATATGTTTTTTTATATGAGATTTTTTTTTATTTTATGATTTTATGAAAATTCTAATTTCAAAGTGAGGTTTATTCTAACTTAAATAAGTCGCAGTTACAATTCCATTAAGTTCAGCAACATCTGAACGCAGTTTTTCAAATATGCAATAAATTAAAAATTGGAGGGTACAATATTATGTCAAAGCAACAGTTTACTGACTTGTTAATTTTAAATATTGATAGGCGTATTGCAAATATCATAAAAACAAAAACAGTACAGGTTATTGAAATGGGTACGAGATACTTATACATAATTTTAGCACCCCCTATAATTTAGATCTAACTAGTTGCACCTATGTCAAAGGCAAAGACTATTTTTAAAAATTTTTAAAGTGTAATATTGAACTACATTATTGCTATTGTTTACGTTTTAAAACTAGTCACTTGTCTTACAACAAATTACAATAGGCATTATGTCAAGAAGTAATCATTTATTTGTGTCATAGTGTTATACAAACGTCAATATTGTATACAATAATGGTTTAAATTTGTATAATACATATCTTTAATATTTTTTTGTTTTTTATAAATATTTATAAAATACCGAATGTACACTACTATATGAGAACCACAAAACATATATAAATAAAAATACATTAACTATAAGTACACATAATTAAACAAATTAGTGATAGTGATATTTTCATACTGATATACTTAAGTGACATTATATTAAATAAATTATACAAATATTCTGCAATTTTTGAAATTTTATTCTACAGAGGAGATATATGTCCCCCCTCTACAAAAGATGACCATGATTGTGGCTTGGTAATAATTTTAAATGACCTGCAAAACCGTTTGAACCAATAATAAAAAAAACTGAAATACGACCTTGCATTATTGACGAAAAAAAGAGCGAGTTTATGAGTAATGCTTGTTGAAACTTTTTGCATACATAAGTAATAGAAATATATTTAATTGCTCTGTCTACAGATTGTCATTAATAAATGAGATTTAAAATGTATACATTCTTTTGAAAATGCTTTTTCGACTTTTGCCGTTCCCAAAATGTCGTTCTAGGCCCGTGCGATAGGACATTAGGGCCTAAAATCTAAATACGCCTCTAGACTGATACTTGTGAACGTGATAAACGACATACAATTAATAATTCACTATTTAGTATTTATCGTCAAAAACAATTATAGCAACGGCATAATATTATATTATCATTTCATCGTGTTTGAATAGGCTAGAAATCTGGATCGCGGTTAACGAACCCATACTTCGAAGGCGGTAGTGTCCCCCCTCCCGCCCAAGAGTTGGAGGATGATGAGTGGATATCACGCCCGCCCAATAGCGCGCGCGCCATCGTCCGACTGTCCGAGAAGGTATTGATTTAAAATTAGCCCGCCGGAGCAGTAAGTTGTCTCGGAAGATGTGCCGAACGGGATCGGCATTCGCATTCGGCAGCAGTCGTCCTGCGCGCGCGCTCTCGGCAGTCGGTGGTCGTTCCTCGCACGCGCGCGCGCGCGCGCGCTTTCCAATTCGACGACCGTCCGCCGCGCGCCTCCTCTTAGCCGCGCCAATCCCTTTGGCGAGTCTGTTCCGGCGAGGCGCATAATAATATTATTACTGTCGTCGCAGCCGCCACCGCTCCCCGTCAGTCATCACACGGCCATTGTATAACGGACACATTGCAATCATTGCATCGTTCCGCGTACACACCACGGCACGCGATTGCAACACGGAACCAGAGGAACGTTCTCTCCCTCCTGACCATCCACCCGCCCAGGACCGACCGACAGCCGTCTACACGACCGTCCCCCGCGCGACGCGTTTGTCCGTCGTGTCCTTAATGAACGCAGTCACCATACACGGGCGTCATAGATGTTAATTGTTCTGTTAAAACCGATAGGGATACTATGTTCCTACATATTTAAAGCTATGGGACAAAGGTACGTACCTAGGGCATCAAATATGTGTCGCAAGATATTGTAATATTATAATAGTATGCAGCGTGCCGTCCCACCCGCCAGTCAAGGCACTCCTCCCCAACGTCATGATGGTGTTCATTCCTATTCCTCGCCACACTCTAACCATAGAATATTGTTATACGTTTATATTATACGAATATGCCTAGTTGACTACATGTAAACGCGCCAATTGATGAAACGCACTTTTTTTTTTTTTTTTTGATACATACGCAGCCTGGTCATTGGTTCTGAGCGGTCCGGCAGACGGAAGAAACAAAAAACCGATGGCACTCTGCCCATCGAAACGCCGACCGTGTCGCTCACGGCGGCTTCCATGACCGACTTGGACAACATTACTCAGCACCAGATAGTATACAAAAAAGTATACTATCACCCCCCCCCCCCATCCAATATTGAAGCCTGATACTTAATTCTCATATTTTCAGATGGAACAAATGATGGACCGGATGCAGGACGAGAACACTGGCATTCCTGTGCGTACCGTCAACAAGTTCAGAGCTAAAGTGCCTTCCGTGTTTACAGGTAACTTTCTTACACATTTGTGTTATTTTATATATCAATCCCCAGCCAATAATAATAAAGTATGGTTTATTTTAAGGAACCGATCTGATATTGTGGATAATGAAGAATGTGGATGTTGATGATCAAGGTAAAGATTCAGTTGGTTGTGTAATACAAATAAATGTAATAAAACTCATATTAATATGTACCCATGTATTTTAGTTGAAGCATTATACTTTGCAAATCTGTTGTCTTCTCATGGTTACTTGTTCCCAATTGATGATCATTTTCTGAATGTGAAGAATGATGGATCTTATTATCGTTTTCAAGTAAGTAATCGGCTGTGACATATCACTGATCAGTGAATCTTACAACTCTTGATGATAAATATATAATTTTGTTTTCTTTTAGTACATTAAAATTTAAAAGTAAATTACTTATCTAATGTTCAACATAAATAACTGTTAATTAATAAACATACTAATAGAAACTATTTTATTAGTAAATATTAAAAGCTGAGACATGGTAAATTTTGTATGTTATTTATTTTTTATACTTTTTATAAATTCAGGCTCAAAAATGAAAATTATAATATTGCACAATATAGCACGTCAAATTCAGTTCATCAATATTAACAACAAAAACTAAGCATTGATCATAATATTATATCAGTTATATCTAGATTAACACAATTATTTATGTTAATTTAACATTTTAAGTATAGTATTGGAATTACATTGATCAAACTGATATATTATGTTTACTTAAATCAAATATACCATAAATCTTGAAGAAAAAAAGTGTTTGACCTATCTGTTTTTATCAAAAAATAATTTTTTTATTGAATCAAAGTACATCACAATCTCAAAATATAAAATTTGACTTGACTCATTTTGACCACTAAAGTTTATAAATCATAATTTTTAATTATCTATATAAACTATAGCCGTATTGGTATACATTTAAATTATATATGATATATGATAAGACAGTTAATATTAGTATTTAATTAAGGCATTTATTATTTTACTATAATATATAATGTAACTATGTATGACTTTTATTGTTTTAAATTTTTGTTTAAATATTTTCACTTCTTTACTACAGACTCCTTATTACTGGCCATCAAATATATTTGACCCAGAAAATACTGATTATGGTAAGAATTTAAACATGATGTGTATTTTATAAGAAATAACTCCTTTAAATTTTATTAATTCTAGTTTTTGATATTACTATTACTTTTTTTTAAAAATAATGGATTCTTATTTCTTATTTTCTGCTCTTTGAAACAACTATATTTTAAGATTTCGATCCAATCCTTGTAATTATTTTAATAACAATTTTGTAACAATATCGGTTTTGTACAGTTCAGAAGGAATCTGTTCTAAAACCAGTTATTTCAATTTAATCCCAATTACTAAATATACATTATTTTTAATGTAGAATAATAAAGTATTTGAAATAATAACTAATAGGTACTTTTATTTTTTAGCTGTATACTTGTGCAAAAGAACAATGCAAAACAAAACACGTTTAGAATTGGCCGATTATGAAGCTGAAAACTTAGCAAAACTCCAAAAAGTTTTATCTCGAAAATGGGAATTTGTATTCTTACAAGCAGAGGCCCAAAGTAAAGTAGACAAGAAACGAGACCGAATGGAAAGAAAAATATTAGATAGTCAAGAACGTGCATTTTGGGACGTACACAGACCAATGGTAATTATCAATATTAATTTTATAATTTTAAATAAAGCAACATAACTTTTTAATTTATTTACAGCCTGGTACTATAATAACAACAGAAATTGACTACAGAAAATTAAAGAGATATAAAGAAGTAGCTACTTTGGCAAATGGAGATATTTCCAACTTACTTCTACCTATACAGCTTCCAGTAAAAACTAACATTGGTAAACCTACTATTGAATCTATAAAAAAAGACATAACTGCAATGCGGCTAAAGCTTGATCGCCGTAATATAAAACTATCAAAAATTGCAGACACGTTAGTATTAATTAATAAATTCATATAATCATTGTAATATACAGTGCTCTTACTACCTGACATTTTTCTAGATATATTACCTATTTTGAACAGTATGCAGAATATGATCCATTTTTTACACCTCCAGAATTTAGCAACCCTTGGTTATTAGATAATGTTGAAGTATGGGATTGTGACAAACATTCGTGCGTAATTCTATTGATTGTTAAATTTATTAGAAACAATTAAAATTTTAAAAATAGTTCTATGTTTTCATATAGGAAAGAAGTTACAGTGCGTAGAATAAAACGATGGGCATTTAGTTTAAAAGAGCTTCTAGCTGATCCTGCGGGAAAGGAACATTTCACAAAATTCCTGGAAAAAGAATTCAGTTGTGAAAATTTAAAGTAAGAATACATGCCATATTATGTGTTTGAAAAGAGTTAATGAGTAGTTCAAATAAATAATTTTTTTTTCATAAAAGATTTTGGGAAGCAGTACAAAATCTTAAGAAATTGCCACAACGTGAAGTGCCTGAAGCTGCCGAAGAAATCTGGACAGAGTATTTAAGTGGTGATTCATTAAACATTGACTCTCAATCAAGAGAATTAAGCCGAAAGAACATGTCCGCTCCTGATAGATGGGCATTTGATATTGCTGCCGTATGTAATCGCACATTTTCATTATGTAAGATTAAGAATGGAGTTCAAGACATGATAAACAGAAAATAAGCCTTCCAATTTAGTTAGAAATTAGTTAGTGTAGAACTTTAAAAATTTATATTATATGTTAACTGTTATAAATCAGGTTCATGTTTACCACTTAATGAAGAGTGATAGCTACCAAAGATATATAAGATCAGAAATGTATAAAGAATATTTAAATACTTCCAAGAAAAAGGTAACAATTTTTAATTTCTTTCTTTTTTTCCTGTTTATTTTTATCTTATGATTTTATAAAAAATTGATTTAATTTAATTTTTTACTTTTTTCTAGACTTCCATGAAAGGCATTAGATCTATAGTATCATTTTCTGGAAAAAGAGATATTTGCCCATCGTGATGGTATGCATACTTACATTATTCAAAGTACCTTTTCAATACAGTTCAAATATTTAAAATATTATTTACTTTTTTTATATATAAATTATAAGCAATTCAATTTAATTTGTATAATTTAAGTGGTTAAATTATTATTTTTGTAGGCATTTGTAATTATTTGGTTCTATTATTACAAATTATTACAAACAATTATTGTTGTGAAATTGTTAAATATTATGTCATTATTGTGTGTTTGAGGCAATTTATGTTCCTATAAAATTGGTGACATTTTTTATACATATATTTTTGTTGTACAACTGTTACAAATTGTAATAAATATTATATATTTATTGTTTTTAATATTGTGTAAATTTATTTGTTTAAATGTAAACAATGTTTATTATGAAATTTATGTAGGTACTTATGATATTGTTATTGTTTAGTCAAATTTAAATTATTATTAATGTGTTGAGTTGTTTAAATTTTAGATCTACTTATACTTCGGTAATTAAGCAGAAGTTCATTAAACGTTAAACATGTTTTTACTATGCATTATGTTTAATTTGTTTAAGATAATTATGTTATTCTCTTTAATTACTTTATAAGTGTATTTATGATAGGTAACCACAGTGATCAATAACAGTTCAAAAGGTTTTTAATTAATTCAATATATTACATTATATTTAGACAATAAAATCACCAATAAAATATAATTCATAATGTACAGTGCCGAACAAATCACTGGTGTAAATTGTGCATTGCATTAGGTTCCCCCTATTATGGAAATCGTATCATCATTCATAAATGGCATAAACATAATAGCATAGCATCTTATGCAGATGACTAAATATTGTAATAGAACTATAATAATACAATTAATTATTTGGACAGCTAAATATTTATTTTAAATTGTAAATATTGTAATTCATAATTTGTTTTTTAATTAAAATAAGAAAGCACATTAACAGATTTTTTTTAAGAGCCCTGATGTTTTTTTTTGCATCTGGGTAGAATTAAAGATTTGACACTAATCATAAATTAAAGAAATAAAAATGGTGAATTCTTGATACACTTGTTTTATGGTTTAACTAAACTATATGTATGGTAAACAGGAATAATCATTTTTAAAAATTCTCTTTAAAAATAATATAAAATATAATTTATAAATTACAATTATTGTTTATAGACATAAGTAAAAAAAAAAAAATAGGAAATAAGTGTATAATTGTTATAATTATATTGAATTAATTGAATATATTAGATATATTAATTTTTACAATAAAAGTTGAAGAAATTAGTAACTACTTACTAATCAAGTTCAGATGAGAAATTTGTAAAACAAGCAAATTGGTTTGCAAGATTGTTATTATGCTTTGGTTCAAATGAACACTTGTGGATATTTAGTATCTTTGTTGCTAATTCATTCATGATTTCCCCTGAAAAGTTAACAGAAAATCATTGTAATTGAAGACATGTTAAATCTTAAGAATCTTGGTGCTAACCTGTACATAATATAACATATTTTTTTGTTAGAGCTTTAGTAGTTTGCAATGATTTTGTTAAACATTCTTCAGACAGAAATGGTGGGTCAACAACGACTAAATCAAAACTGTTCAATAGTTCTTTATCAAATTTCATTGGTTCATTATAATCATAGAAAACATAATCTGAACCATAAACACTAAATCTTTTGTCAAACTCAAATAGTTTAACTAAAAATAGAAGAGTTTTAATACTACATTGTACATTATATACTACAATTCATGCACATACTTAACATTGTGGGCGAATTTTTCTTAAAGGTTTTATACAACGTAGGGCATGATATTAATGCTACACTACCATTTGATCCAACTGTTTTACAAACACATTCAACGATTCGTTCACATGTTTTATCATCGTACCAAAATTGACTTAATTGCTGCGACAGACCACCAAATTTATGTTAAAAACAATAAATTAAAATAAATAGCAATTTAAAATTGCAACTCACCCAATCTTCATCAAATTTTACATTGGTCACATCTTTATCGTCACAATGTGATAACAATTTTTCATTTTGTTCTTCATAAAACTCATTTAAAGCTTTCTGTGCTTCGGCTGAAAGTTGTAATGCATCTAAGTCATCATCAAAGCTTGACATTTTTTTAAAAAAATGTATCAAATGTTTACTGTGTAACAGGTATTCAATTTTTGAACATAACAACAATTTAAGTGTGAAGTTATCAATAATATTGACCTACAGCCATTGATAAGAACGTGTATGATGGGCTCGAAATTCGAATATGTCATATGATCTGTCTATTCTGATTTTGTGCACGATCAATGTAATCATTATTTAAATTTCTTTTTTATTGTACTATACTACAATGTCGTTATCGTGATTCTGTAGTTCTAATCATTAGATCAAATAGGATTATGCTTATTGTTTAACCCCTAGCAGGGTCGTAGACTCGTTACTCGTAGACTTGGTAACTTTTTGTAAATAACTTTATAGAGAAGATATTAAGATAATATTTTCTTTACATCGTGCTTTAGAATTTAGATCACAAATCATAATATTACACAATATTGTAGGCACTACTGCAAGACTATACTTAGACTAAAATCTATAGGAGTATAAGACTCGGACCGATAGACGATGGCAGTTATTTGAATTTGTTGCCATCAAAAAATGTCATAGATATCCCATTGAACTTTATAAATTTATAATATAAATATATAATTTAATCACAAAATAGAATGACACAGCCACACCGTGATCATTTTGATAACGTTGACAGATAACATTATCACAGAATAATTCTGTGACGATATAACAATATGTTATAACATTTCAAAATAAATGATAAATTTGAATTTCACAATTTCCTAGTTTTATTTTACTAAGGGTTTAGCTGGTTTGGAGCCTTAGTTACTTTGGGGTATTTAAACTTATGACACCGAAAAATGTAAACTTAAATTATAACAGAATATTCAAGATTTATCTATTTATATCAAAGTTAAATAATAAATATATTCATTTCATTTTAAAATGTTTAAAAAATATTTCAAGTTCTACAAGCGTATTAATTCAATTGAACAACAATCAGATGTTATAGATTTTGCAAATGAAGTTAATACTGAATTTATGGTAAGTTATTAATTTTTTTGGATTTATTTAAACAAAAAACTAATTTATGATTATTTTATTATAGAAACCTAAAAGATTAACACCAGAACTTTTTAACAATGATAAAGAAATACTAGACGATCTTGGTTTAAAGAGGGATTTATCAGATTGGAATTGTTATGATGTTTTAAATGTACCAGGTAAAATATTAAAATCTCTATTAAAATTTATTTTTAGTACTATATGCATTATTTTTTAACATACATAGGTTTAATATTTATTAAAAATCCATTTACTTCAATTGGTCAAAAATATTGGATGAAACGATGCATTGTAGACTACACAAGGAAGCCAAATCGATCAAATATTGATGCTCACCATATTCTTGGTGATGAAGAAGATTGGTGGACTACAATAAATAAGTTAGCTGTAAATTATATTTATGAATTATGATTAATTATGATTAAAAATCTTAAATGCATAATAGTAAAACCAACAAATGTATCTATTATTGTAGTACACAATAATAAAGCTCAACAAATTACTTTATTTTATTTATACATTAAAATTTGTTTTAGTTTGGTAGGTATTGTTACTTATACGTTTTTTCATTTTTAGGGATGGAAATGTAAAACTTAGAGATCAGTTACGATGGACAACGCTTGGATATCACCACAATTGGGACACAAAAGTTTGTTTCAAAATAGATTTATACTTATTATGTTTGTTCATAGTTTCATACTTATATTTTTTTTTTCATTAACGAATTCATTAAATTTAAATTAAAACCAAATTTCTAAGAAAAAAATATGTTTTTTGCTGTTGGTTTATAATTTATTTTTGATTATTCATTTTTGGAATACAACTAACCTAATCAACACTTATGAAGTATTAATATTTACAAAAGTGAAAAAGATTAATAATTTTTATCATACAATTTTAAATCAGGTGTATTCTGAAACTGCAAAATCTGAATTTCCAATGGACTTATCTAAGCTTAGTAAAACCATCATCAAATTATTACAATTCCCTGATGAGTTTATGGCAGAAGCAGCTATTGTAAATTTTTATCATCCGTCATCAACACTCTCTGGACATACAGATCATTCCGAGCATAATCTAAGTGCTCCACTATTGTCAATCAGGTTAAAACAATAGATTCAAAAATTGTCCACACCGTTTAATTAACTGATAAATAATATCTTTATGGCTATATGTCTTACAGTTTTGGTTTAAGTGCCATATTCCTCATAGGAGGACGTTCATTAGATGACAAACCATCAGCTATACTTTTAAGATCTGGGGATATTATCATTATGAGCAAAGAAAGTCGATTATGTTACCACGGTGTACCAAAAGTGCTGTTACCTAAAAATGATCAACATTTTAACCATATCAATCAATTGCAGGACCCTTTTAAAAGCTATATGGAAGTTACAAGGATCAATATAAATGTTAGACAAGTAAATAATATTGTTTGAAACTATAAATTGAACTTAATTGTACAGCAAACTTTAAACAATACCTATAAATAAATTATTTGTATAAACATTTAAGACCTTTATTTATTTTTATTTTAGTACCTAATTTCATACTAAAGATATGAAATTAAACGCAAGTGTCTGTATATATATATATATATATATATATATATAGTGCCTGTACTATATTAATATATTTATATAAATGTTGTAATATATACTAAATTGATATTTAAAATAACAAATAAGTTAAAACTAAAAAAATAGGCTATTCGTAAATAAGTGATTTAACTTGCATTACCTATTTATCATAATACTTTATTAAAAATATATCATTATGTTTACCTTTGCAAATTGCGTTATCCCACGTGGTTATTCACAGTTCAGAAATAGTCTTTGTGAAAATTGTTATCAAAATCAATGTAGATGGAAAGGGGGTGCAAAAAACCTAAAGAAGAGACAATTAGACAGAATAGAGAATGACATGAAAACACCTGTTATGAGTAATTAAGATGTGAGGGACAAAACACAGCCATATGGAGTTATATGAAGGTGTAGGATACAAGTGGCAGAGAAGTTTGCCCTAAATAGTTGAGAACAAAGGGTCAACAGAAAGTAGTTAACAGTTCCAACTCATGACATTGCACCTTAGAAGAGAATAAATGTTGAAATTTAAAAATGATTACCAAGTGTTTTATTAAAATTGTAATTAATGTATAGATCTGAACATTTGAAGACGTAATTATCTTTATTAGACTGATTGAAATAAGTTGCATAAATAAGAAAATACCCAATTTTATTTTTGTAATTTCAGAATTGTGTGTTAACTCCTCATACAAATATACAATTAAATAAAACAACACTTGATTAACACTGCTATCTTTTAAATCTTATACGACATATTCAAAGTTCAAGAATCAGTATAGCTGTATAATTGTATAAATAATTGAACTTTACACAGTGCATGTCTAAAATATTCTGGAAAATCTGCAGATGTGTTGGGCATTAATTGTGAATTGTTAGTTTCTTAGTTGTTCTGATTGTTCTGAGTAATTAAATATCTATGTCAAGTTCTGTCATGACAAACATGCTTTTTAAAAAAATGTTACTGAAAAGGTATTAGCAATTCCATGTTAAATTTCAATTAAATTTAGTTTTACAACGAAGTATATTTCTTTTTGAGCTATTTATAAGCATAAAGTTTTCAATTTTATTTTATTAGTATAATTAAAAAAAAAAATTGTACATAAATTCACAAAATTACGAAAATTTGCAAATAATATTTTGTTGTAATTTAAAAACAATTAACTGTAGAAACATGAAATTTTCATCATTTTTTAAATTAGAATGTCTATAAATGTTTAAAATTTCAAAATACTTTGGCTCTTTTTAAGTTATCTGCAGATATATTCAATTTTTAATCTTTTTTAATTTTTTTTTCTATAAGAATAAAAAAATAAAAATAAAACATTTTTGACGGGTCATATAGCTTGAAATCTTTATGCAATGTTCTTCATAAGTTTCTAACATAGGAGTTCAAAAATATTAAAGATATTTACGTATGATTTTTTTTTTTATAAGCATTTCAAATTCAAATTCGGACTAAATTAGATATTTAAACAAAGAATAGGTAACGGTTTTATTTAATTTGTGGTAATTGAAAAATATTATTCGCGGGCACTTGAAACTTTTAAAGTATATAATTATATTTTATGCACACATTGTGATTTTCAAATGCTATGTTTTTGGAAAGTTATTTTAACCTATTGTATTACTAATAGTAAAATAAATTACTTTAATAGCGATAATATATTAATATCAGAAAATATATTGTATTTAGAGGTGTGTCGTTCGCGAACGAACGGGTCATTTGATCCGATTCAATGTATTGAACGAAATGATCCAATCGTGTAAAAATGAACCGGTCGTTCGTCAATATTTTTTTTTGTGAATTGGATACACTGCTGGATACGACCCGTGGACCGTGATTCGTGAACTATCGCGATTCATTCGCGAACGAATCTACCGTACAACTCGCAAGACCTGTGAACCGTTTGTGATGGTGATGGTTCACAGTTCGCAGGAGCCACAGACTAGTTTTAACCGGTATCTGGATAATCGGTCTTTTAGATCTGATATGATCCGATTTAGACGAACCGGGTCTCATAAGTGATCCGAATTTCCCACCTCTACTCAAAATAACCTATCAGATCGCGAACGGGTCTTTGAACCGGATCTTCTTGATGACCTGATCTGAATGAATCGGATCACTTAAATGAACCATTATTCCCATCTCTAAATAAGATATCAATAATTGATGACCAATTACTAATACAATTTGTATTATCAATATAGCCTATGTACATAGCTAACAGTCGGTAGACGGTTTTCACTCGGAATCGTTTTTCATATCCAATGATTTATCATTGAATTCAAATTTAACACGTACATCGTTACAGTGACGCACTGGATACATACAATTGTACCTATTTGCCGTCCACCTAATATGAAAATTCTCACAAATGTTTTGATTCAGAGTATGAAATTAAAAATTAATTGTAATAATATAAATCGTTGAAAATAGTGAACAATTTAAATAATACAATAACGATAAAAGTCTGCGAAAAATGTTGTTATGTGTGTGACTTATGACTGTGTATAAACAAAATATTCCCAAAAATGTTAAATATTTCTGGTAAAATTCAAAACGAGTCTAGTGTTCTATTTATAGCACAGAAGACTGAACATTTACATAAGACATAATTTGTAAAGTGTAAAATGTAGATAACCGTGAATCGTGATTAGAATCGTCCGTGACCAAATAATTAATTAATTAATTTAGTTATGGAATAACCCTGGACAAACATATCGGTAAAAACACACACAAAAAAATATTAATTTCCTTATCAATATGGCTGTTGGTCGGGGGTCCTCCGTCACACCGCTCGCCAGACCAATAATCGTCACGTGACACGCACTCGCCCGAGTGTTCGAATCCGCCAATACAATAATACTGATTACTGTTTATTTATAACATTTTTTTGTCAACGAACTCCGCGATTCGGTGGTCGGTGCTCGTCGAGCACATTATCGCATTGGCACAGTCCGCACTTGCCAATTGTTGAAGTCGCGTCGAATGTATTCGTACGGTCATACGGATACCATCCACTTGCTACCGTACTCCATACCGTTCGTACTTGAAACTTCTCCCGAAAAGCAAGCAGTTTAACGCTTTGGCGTTTTATATATACATATGCGTTGATTTCGCCGCACGTTTTCAGCGTGTCCGCATTTCGTGTTGAACCGACGATGATGACGAACACGGCCACCAACAGGGTTGGTCGGCGACGCGATGCCGACCGTCGCAGGCGACTCGATACCGACCGTCGCAGGCGACTCGATACCAATCGCCGCAGGCGTCTCGATACCGATCGCCGCAGGCGTTTCGATACCGATCGCCGCAACCCGCCCGACTTCGACCGTCGCAGGCGACTCGATACCGACCGCCGCGACTGGTCGTCTCCGAACTACGAAGTCCGTTCACGTGAGTAATATCGAGTTTAACAGACCAAGCACATCGGCGCGGCCAAGGGGGGTAATCCGAGGTCCAACAGGTAATAATTCAGTACTACGGCTGTGTTTGGGTGGTGTTCACTACAATAGCGGCTGGACAGAAATACGAGGGCAATTATAATAACTTTATCGGATTTTGGACGGGTCTCTACAAAGTTTCGAGTTCACCACGCCGTATTGTGACCAACGCTCTGTGCAGAGGGGGTGCACAAATGTTTCGGTTATGGGGTCGAACGATGATAATCTTTGGAACGTGGTTTTTTCGTTTTTATATATTCTTGTTTGATGCGAATAGGCGTATGAATGTATAACATGGCTTCCCTTGCGGGGTGCCCCAGACCTTTTGGCGCAAGCTTCACCTTTCCTGGCCTCTTCGGTGTAGCATACGCGCGTTTTTCGATTTACGTACATTGTTTAAGTTCGTACCATGGGCTTGAAACCATACGCGCCACCGTGTCGTCGCCGGACTCGGGAGGACGCTACACCCGCACGTGTTATCATCTGCGTTGTTGTAGACCAAGTCATGACCGTGAAACGAAATTTTCACCACATCAAAGGTAAAACTGTGGCCGTACAATGTCGTTTTTATTTTTTATTTTTTTTTTTTTTTTGATATCGGAACTATATATGAAAAAAAGTTCTTGTTGTTTGAAAAGCCACTATTTTTGTGTTCTTCAAACTTGAATAACTTTTTTTCTGGTTCTGATATGGAAAAAATAAAAACGATATTGCGCAGCTAAAGTTTTCCTTTTTACGTGGTGAAAATTTAATTTCTTAGTTATGACTGTAGCCTTCTCGGTAATTTCCCGCGCAAAACGGTTTTTGCCATGTTTTACACATTTGTAAGACGGAGACAACACATGCGAGTGTTGCGTCCACTTAAAGGGGATTGGAATCAGAGATTTTCTGTCTTTGACGTGCTCCATTTCCGACATACCAATTGAACTAGTAAAGCGATAAGAATTGAATTTTTCGTCGTATCTATTTTTACAGATTTCAGTTTTTCGTACCCTTGAGATCTACTTATTCACACTTTATCCTCAAAGTCCTATAAATTAGGAAATTAAGATATTTTTGTTTTTCAATTTTTAAAGAAGTAACATTCAAAATATCTAAAATCTGGAAAAGTCGATCTCAAGACTACTAAAAATTCCAATTTATTAGAAATCTATCAAATCTTTATCTTAGTTCATGCTTTATGTCGCAAAATTTTATTATCCGTTTGTTATTTAAATATATAATAAACTTGTGAATTGACGCCCCAAGTTGCTTTATTTTCAAATGTATATAATGTGTACAAAGAATTATTGTGTTAATAGTTATGACTGTGGCTTATGCTTATATTTTCCTGGTTCAGATTCTCGGTATTACTATAAATATTACCATAATAATATTATACGATAAATTGTATTATGTTGGGAATTTGGACAAGTGGACAACAATCTTGCCACTTCCCCCATCCCTTTTCAAAATACCAAAACCATATTGTTTGATGAAGGATAAAAATTAATTGCAATAAAAATAACAATTAACATTTTAGCCATAGAAACTCGTTTCTTTTCGCTTCGCAAGTTGAATTGACTGAGATTTTGTACTAACAGGTTTTCATAAATTGTTTGTAATATTTCGTTCCCAGTGTACTCAATTGATAATATATTTATTTCTATTTATTTTATACCGGCGCATAAAGTGCTACAAGAAACCCCATCAGAAAACGTGGAAAAACGTACAGAAACTCAGCAGAATGTAATATAAATGTTGACTTATAAGTGATAACAATATGTTGTAGTAGTATTATAATAGGTACATTAGTATTAAATAAGATAACATTAGTATTAATAATATGATATCTTATTATATCTTAATAATATTATGTTGTGTGTTGATTGTTGGATTAAAATAACAGTCATTAACATTAAATTAATATTGAAATAGTTATACCAGTTCCGATTTTAGAATTGTATACATTTATATTATTATAAATAAATGCAACTAATTGGTTGGGAGAAAATATAAAACAAATAATAGGAAATAATGTATTTAGAAATAATTTGATAAAATGCCGTATATAATAAACAGTTTAAGCAATTTATTATTGTCGTCTTATTCTTAATTTAAAAACATACATTTAAATTTTCGATTTTCTTTTTTGTTGATTTATTATACATATTAATTTATGCTTATCGTCACAGACGTGAATTTGTTTGAATTTGCGACATGATTTTTGATATTAATATAAATGGTGTGTTTATAAAATTATTATTAGGCTTATATATTATAGGAAGATAATTATGATATGGTATTCATTAAAAAACTTATACTGTAGGTATAATATTAGTTATTATATAATATCATTGATTATATATTAATATAATCAATGATAATATGTACAATTATTGATTGACAATAAAATTGTTTTTATATGTTGTACTATATTTTTCATTGTCAGTTCTATATAACATTAGTATTGTTAGTAGATAGTAGATACTATATAGATATATTTGAAATTTGGATTTATTAGAAAATTAAGATAGAAAAATAATACCTACTAATTTTATTTAAAATAATGTACATAAATATATTAAGTAATTAACACAAATTGGATTTATTATTTGTGTTTATTACTAAGTACAAATGAGTTGTATATTTTGTAAAATATATATATATATATATTATTTTAGTCTATGAGCTAAGTATAACTATTAATGCAATCTATGCCACCAATTTTTAGATAGTAAACATGACAATAATTGTACTTTGAAGTCTAACATTATTCAAAGAGGTGGAAACTACTCAAATTATCAAAGTTTTAAACAAAATGTTTCTTTCAAAGCATACAACTGTGGAAGTAGAACTAATTGCAAAAACTGGTATAGTAAAAACTACTTGGTTCAAAATCAATTGGATGTTGAACTTTCAAAACATAATAGACCATCCAGAAAAAATATTCATCAAAGGTATTTTAAGTATTTAATATATAACCAGTAATAGGTATTTATAAAAAATAAAAATATTTGAATATTAAAATTGAATATAATGTTTTTTCTTGAAAGGAATCATAGCAGTGGTGGGTATGGCAACTTCAAAAACTCATCATGTACAATAAAGAAAAGTATAACTGGTTGGTATTCAATAATTGTAAGTTCTAAATTCTAATAATTTTTAATATACTCACTGTACAATAATAATTGTTCTGGTTTTTAAGGTGACAAATGCTGAAAAATTTGATGAAGTATTAAAAAAAATTAAAACCCATATCTCACCAGTATTGTTTTATCCATACAATGTACCTATGCTATTTTTATACTAATTACACTTTCTAATATTTCTATTTATATAATACTTGTAAAACAGTTTAATACTGAATATATATTTTAATTTTATAGAAACAAGCTTCTGATAATACATTAAGATTTCTTGTTGATGATTATAAAGTTGCTATTGCATTACACAATACTAGCTATAAGATAATACTAAGAGATAATCGAAAAGTAAGCTGACAATTTTCAATTATAAACAAGTGATTAAGTTTTAAAAATATATTTTAACATAAAATATTTGTATTCAGTTAATCATAAAGGTCTTACCATATTTACCTAAACGAGGCCTTATATCATTCACACCAGTATCCAGTGAAGTAAGAGAAAAAATGATAGAGGCCATGTTGACTCGTTACAATCCTAGTACCAAGAGTTTGGACTTGTCACAATTTTATGCTTGTCCATGTTTGTGAAAGTTTATTTTACATTAAGTTAATAATAGTTTTAAAAGAAATGTGTAAAAAAAATCTTTATTTTTGTTTTAGTGTTTACCGATAATGAACTGTTTGTACCATTAAATCAACCAGCTGTTCTTTTGACAGCACTCAATATGGTTGCTCAATATACCAAGCATGACTTGTATTGCTTGAGTCTTGCTAACAATCACATATATTTAGGTGAAGGGCTTACATGGATACGTAGATTGTTCCCTGAACTAAAAATGTTGGATTTGACTGACAATAAAGTAATGTATTTAATGTTTTTTACTTCTTTTGGATCAATATGTTAAATATTTAACATTTATTTCTTTATAATTTTTGTTGCAGTTGTCTAATTTGAATGATTTAAGGAGTCTTTTTGGTTATACAATTGAAGTGCTTAAATTGTCCAGAAATCCAGTATGCGATTCAATGGACAACGAATGTTACAGGCGGTGAGCAAATATAAATAAGTCAGTTATTTTATATTTAACAATAAACACTCAAATATCTTTTGTGTTAATAGTTTTGTAAAATATACATTCTATTTCAATATTTTTTTATTACTTTAAATTTGTTGGTTGGTAAAATTATTATTGACTTTGAGTATGAAAAATCAACTTATATTTTAATATGAATCAAATACTTTTCTAAAAGTGTTGGTTACCGTGTTTATATACAGTTATTAATGTGCATCAATTCAATGCAAATCAAGTTAATTTGGGAGTTATTTTCATATAAATGCACAATTAATCTAAATTAAAAACTAAATTCAATTGGAAGTGCTATCAATGGGTGGCTTCTTTCAACAAAACCTCATGACATGTTAACCTTTATCACATTTTCTTATTGTGTCTAATACGGATACAGATTGTTAATTATTTTAGAAATTTAAAAAAAAAATTCAATTTTCTGAATCAAATTAATTGTTTGTTGTATCACTTGTGGGTGACACATGCTAAAACCTAGAATGTCTTTCTCTCATCAACTCTAAGCTAATGATTATATCCAAAATATTATTTGTCCAGCATTGTTAACTTATGGTGAAGTACAATGGCATATTTTTACCATTTTACATCCCTTCCTATTAGACCTTATGATCATATGATATAATCCAATGCTGTAAAGTTGTAAAGGTAGGACGTCAAATGATTATTAGAAAGTTTAACACAATTTATATTTAGAAACACTTAAATTTTTTTTTATATTTTATGTGTAAGATCTATGTTAGATTTGCATCAATTTTCTGTGAAGTACACCACAAATATTTCATAATGATTACTTTTAAAAATAATCAGTGGTTTATTGTTAGAATAACTTTTATTATTGCAGATTAAAATGTTCCGTTTATACTAGTTTACATGTATATTATACAAATAATAATTTATTTTTTTTTTCAGGAATATACAAAAATTATTTCCTATGTTAATTAAGTTGGTAAGTTCAAAATTGATGTGATTATGTCTTATTACACTTCTTATACATGAGAAACTATTAGATGGATGACTGATGTTTTGATAGAACTAGCTTATTAATATTATGACAATTTTTATTATATAAGAATATGATTAAGGTAAACACATTTTTCTTGGTTTGAAATACAAAATATGATCCGATCATGAACTTTTTAGTACCTTTGCAGTATTTGTATTTGAGCGGCTTAGTCATTTAAAAAGATAATGTTATTTAATTTGTGTATATTCTGGATTTCTTGGATTATGAGTAATGTTATTCCTTTTTTTTAGGATAGTTTAAATTTGCCTTCTTTGGCTAATATTGGTTCTAAGTTGAAAATGCCAATCAATCTGGGAAATAGCTATCCAATACTACAGTACAGCTATAACATAAAACTACCAAACCCATTAATAACATTAGTAGAATTATTCTTAACAAAATACTATGAACAGTATGATGATACAATCTCTAGACAAAGAGTATTGGAAGCCTACCATGAAAACGCCACATTTACATTATCCAATTGCTTACTAAAAAATTGGTATTTATTTGAAAACCTATTTTATAAAATTGTCAAGACTGTAACATTTTAATTGTGTATTTTTAGTAATCAGGGTAGTCTAGCGGATTACATGCCCAAAAGTCGAAATTTGTTGATATCCGGGCTGAACAAAAATATAAATAGTTTTATACATAAAGGTAAAGCAAACATAGTTAACATTTTAGAAAAGTTACCCAAAACAAAACACGACTTTGGCTCATTCATAATTGATGTACCATTTGCAAGTGTAAGTCTTATAAGTTTTTATTTTAATTTAATTTCAAAACTATTTTTTTTTCAAAAGTCTACAGTAATCCAGGTTGTAGTGAATGGTGTGTTTGCTGAAGAATTTAATGAAAACCATAATTGTCAAGTATTTCGATCATTTTGTAGGACATTCAGTTTAGTGCCTGCTATAAATGGTTGGATTATATTAAGTGACATGATGTTTGTAACATTAGTCTCCTCCGAGTTAATGGAAGTAAGAAAATTATTTTTGGTCTCATTTTCTTGACAAGGTTTATTATAAATCTACATTTTTAGGAATCAGCAAAACGGTTCTATATTTTTAAGCCAATGACGGCAAATTTTATATGTAATAAAAACGGTTTACAAATGACAATAGAGGATCCATTGCCTGACGTATTGTCAACGTTAGGTTCCAAGACAACCATGCCCAACTATCCATTATCAGCATATCAACAAGTCACATTTTTACCTATACAACTTTCTACATTGTCACCGCCTAGGAATCCACAAACATTAGCTAGTCAAACTAATTTGCAAGTATCTATCATAGAAAACTTACAATCATCTCACCAGCAGCAGCATCATCATTCTCTGGCACCATTAAAAGCAGCAACAGTTGGTATCCTATCTAACTCCCAACAGTTAAATTTATCATGTCCTATATCCAACTCTATATTATCATCTCCTGTAATCGACACAAAACCAGTAGACTCAGCATTCTCCACAACATCAACTATGATGCATTTAAATTCTACCAATAATTTTAATGACAGTTCTAATAATGAATTATTAATGATCAAGAGGTTTTCAAATGAGTCTGGAATGAATGATAAATGGTCAAAAAAGTAAGATACTTGTATTATATTCAATAATATTTATAATATTGTTCAACAACCTATTGAATTATATTTAGTTTTGATTATCTATCCACATTCCTATGGATAATTTTACTAAAATAAATTTTCTCAAATTTAATTTTGTAAAAACATTTAGATTTTGATGTATTATTATTTTTTTTTTTACTTTTTTCTAGGTGTTTAGTCGAAAATAATTGGGATTTTGCCAAAGCTACAATATGTTTTTTAAAATTAAAATCTAATATTCCTTTGATAGCATATAAACACTGATTAATATTAAATTATTATTTTGTATATTATATATTCTATAAAGAAGTTTAAATATATTTGTTTTATCTTTTTAATTGTATTATTATTATTACTTAATGTATTTTTAGTATTGCACCTGTTTATAGATTCAAAAATTTATAACATCTGGCACCTATGCACTTATTTCAAATATTAAAAGTTTGCTTTATAAATGTTTTTGTTTTATTTGACTGAACTAAAAGGAAAAGTAAATAACTTATATTTAAAATTTAGATCAGGTATAATATACTAAAGATATATTACTACAAATTGTCACATTAATGGTATTAATTTAATTTCAATAAAACTATTACTTTACCATTAAACTATTATTTGGATACAAATAATTAAGAGTAGGTACAATCTAAAATACAATTTTACAAGCTTATCAGAGGTGTATATTTAGGATTTTGTGGTTGGTGCAGCACATATTTCTTAGAGAATGTCAATGCAATATATTTTTTTTCTTAGATTCGCGCATAACATCAATAAAACACATTCATGTAAAATCATTTTTATAATTATTTGATTATTAAAATCATTTGTTACAAAAATAATAGAGAATAATATTTTTAAGACATCGGCTTATATTTTATTATTATTTAACTTGAAACATAAATAAATTTGTAAATTTAAATAAATATTAAATTGTTTTGAGATAGTATATTATAGGCAAATCAATTTATGTCATACCCTCAAAAATATTTTTTTTTTCATAATTTTTTGTAATAAATGATTTTACTCTAATAATATTAATAAACATAAAGGGACTTTGATCCCACACTACTAAAAAGTAGTCTGTTTTTCTGCTTATAAGATCTGGACTAAAAGGAAACAGATGGGGCATGACCTCGGGGCCCACACTGTTGTAGGGCGCCAGACAAAAAATGTATGTTGTATGTTTTTGTCATATGATGTGTATCTCGATGGTCAAGGTTGGCAAGCAATAAGAAATATCGATAGTTGGAAATTTGGAATGCTTTACACATGTAATCAGGGGCGTACTGTTTATGTATAGGCTAGTCGGTAATTATTTTTACTTGAGGCCTTAATTAGCAGCATTTTCAGAACAAGTTATAAACGGGGCATATATTGTAGAGGTGAGTGGGTTAGACTAGAATTCCCAACCTGTCAATATACGTTAATTTAAAGGGAAAATGTAACTTGAATTCACAAGGTTAAATAAGTTAAAAAGGTACTACTCATATATGTATTTTCTAAAAACATTTTAGTTGCATTGCCCAATTTTTCTCCTACAACTTGTTTGTTTTTAATTTTTTTTCATTGAATTAAAAGAACACCAAAATTTAATTGAATAAATTCAATCAAATATAATACTCCTATAATACATATTTTTAATTATGGTTAAAAAGAGCAATTAAAATTAATAAGTTTAAAAGAATATTAAAATTAACAATGTTGGAGGTAATTCATGAGGTGTTCATTATTTGATTGTTGGTGGTGGGGCTGGTGTGTAGTTTTGAAGTTGAATGGCTGCTGGAGGTTAGGTTTTTTACTTGAGATGTTGGAGCGCCTTTGGGATAGTTGTTTGTATATGGTGCATCCTTTGTAGTTAGCAGGGTGTGCTCCTTCACAAGGGGCACATTTTGCTGGGAGATCTGGACATTTTACACGGGAAGAAGTGGGATGATCGTTTCCACATTTGACGCACTTTGGGTTGTGTGCGCAATATTTTCTAGTGTGGTCATATGACTGGCAGTTTTGGCATTAAGGGATTTGGAATTTCTTTTTACTTTTGTGTGAAGCAAAATAGTGATGGAGAAGATATCGCTGTCACTTCCTTGTGGATCGAGGTCGGCGAACATGGGGAGTGGTATTTTTGTTTTGGGCGTGTTTAATATCGATTACGTTTCTGACAGTGTCCTATCTCTTTAATTGCTGATGCTAAGTCAGTTATTGGAGTGGATGGGTGTAGATTTCTGACAATTCTCAATGGTTTATCAGCTTGGAGTTGATACGTGTGAAATTGTGCATTGATTCCTTTTAGGAAGTGGATTAGTTTTCTATAGTCGTCAGGATTATTTGTTTGAATTTTTAGGTAATTTAAAGTAGATTTGCCCAAGAAGCTAGTTGGACCAATTTCTTCGATGAAGCTGTTCCTTAGTTGAAGAAAGTCGATTACGCCTTTAACCAATATAGGTGGAGGCAAATTTTCTTTTGGTGTATCATTTGTGATATATGTTTGCGCCGAATTTTGATGGTCGGCGATTCGTCGGTATCAGTGTCGTCGGCGATAATGGGTTCCGAATCATCTTGTGCAAGAATTGAATAGCGGTTGGGGGTAACGAATTTCTTTGATTTATTTATGTTTCTTGTTGTAGGTGATTGTGGCGGTGAAGTAGATAATGAGCGCTTTTTCGTTTTTGTTTCATTATTTTTGTCCATTGGTTTAACAAGTTGACTGCCATGTAGGGTGAATTGACCCAACAAAGACTTTGACGAGATTGCTATTATAATTTTTCATGAATTCTTGTATTTTGATTTATGATTTAAATAAAAAATATTAATTTTACAAAAAAAATGTCATAGGACAATATTCATTATATTACTTTGTTGAGTAGTATTAGACCGTAAAATGTGTGTGGGGCTTATATACCCTACATGGCCTATGTGGAATACGTAGGGTGATAAAGCCCTACGTGACGAAAAAATATTATGTACCCATATTTTGTTACTTAGTGACTATTGAATACCTAATAATAAAAATAATAATAGAACAATATAATAACTTTTTTATTTATATTTAGGACCATATACATTATTTTATTTTACTTTTATAATTATAAAAATTTTACAAATTATTTTTATGATATGTAATAAAACAGTCTCTACATATATATATATATATTACATTCATCACAACGTGTCAAAACTTTTCTTGTCCTATTTTGCGCCGCCTTTCTGCCTAATGTTGTTGATATAGTTGCATAACACTTCTGACACATTCTTTTTTTTCCGTTTTCGCTCGTTACAAGATTATGATTGGTTCTATGTGGAATGGTTTTTGGAATTTTAGGTCTATGTAAAAGTGATTTAATAATTTCTTCTTTAAAAAACGTAATTTTTA